>JABXWE010036479.1:0-30686 GCA_014611495.1 Limonius californicus
TACTTGAAGGTTTTTATAATTAATAATTTTTAAGTAATCCTTTCCCCAAGAAATGATGGAATTGAATAAAGAGCATTATCGAGCTGTGATTTTTTACAATTTCACGCGTGGGTAAACTCGTAAAGAATGTTTTGAGGAAATTAATCGTGTGTTTGGTGACAAGCCATGTTCCTTAGTTACCGTAGAGCGGTGGTACAATGAATTTCAACGTGGTCGGCTTTCCTTAAATGAAAACTTTCGAGCTCCTAAGCCAAAACCGGCAGTAACCGAACAGAATATTGGTCTTGTACGAAACCTCGTTGAAAAGGACCCGCATGTTACTGCCAGGAGTATTCAAGCAACTTTAAAGATTGGTGTGAAAGCAATTGACACCATTTTACACAAACATTTGATGGTACGTAAGCGTTGTGCCCGTTGGATTCCCCACAATTTGACCCCAGTTCAAAAAAGAAACCGTGCGGAATGGTGCAGATCTACACTGGATCGCTTTGACAATGGATCGTCTCGTTTGGTGTACATCATTACAGCTGATGAAACGTGGGTATACTGCTACGAGTCCGAAAGAAAGCAGCAGTCGGCAGTTTGGGTGTTTGAGAACGAATAGGCTCCATCAAAAGTAGTAGTAGTAGTAGTTCAAAAGCCGAAACAAAAAGATGGTCGCCACATTTTTTTGGAATTACTGGACATGTTTCCACTGCAGCACTGGAGGATCGTCGTACTGTTGATGCTGAATGGTACACTACAGTTTGTTTGCCTCAAGTTCTCCAAAATGTTCGGAAAAAACGTCCAAGAGAAAGGGTCGGCTTGCATCAAGATAACGCTCGGACGCACACTGTTGCTCACACGACTGAGTATTTGAATGTCCAAAACATTGAAATAATGGGTCATGCGATATATAGTCCAGACCTAGCACCTAATGATTTCTTTTTATTTCCGCGTGTACAGAATATGTTACGGGGTTTATGTTTTACATCGGCGCTGTAACAGCTCGCGTTAGTTTCTGCGGATTCACACTTTGTAACAGGTCACAGGTTTTTATCACTGTGATTTATCAGGGACAGTTACCATTGGAACTGTAACAGAAAAATCACTGTGGCTCATGTCTAAATGTGAGTCGGCTATTTCGAATGGAAGATATTAAAGCCAAAGCGAAAAAAGAATTCCAATAGAAAGAAAATATGGTACCCGTCGCAGTGTCCTTAAAATTACTTTATTACTGATAATTTACCTCATTACCGACAATAGAACAGTCTGTTTGGTATGAAACTTTCAACAAAGTATTGAAAAGGTAGTCCTGTACATGGGCATGTAAAGGCCGATTCCCATTACAAGTAACGTCACAGTCCCATCACTGTCGACCCAATGCACTATAGCAAAAGCGTGCAATCACAGTGCTGTATTACTTTGTAAACAGAGAACGGTAACTAAAATATTCCTGATTAAGTAACGTTTAAAAACTATTAGTTTAAAGACGTTGCTATCGTAGATTTAGTTTTGATTGAATACACGTTTATAACGAAAATCTACTGAAAGAAAGCATTCAATGTGGCCTCATCCTACTTTATTAAATATAGAAACTGAAGCAGCCTCTATTACTTTGTACGAAAAATTAGTATAGCAGCATTGACAGGAAAATTGGATACTTTAGAAGATAAAGAACAGCCATATAAAAAATTGATACGTTTCTTATGTGATAACAGTAGATGAAAATAAATTAAGATCATATCCAGGACGGAAAGTTGAAGATTATAATGAAAAATTAATGCTTATTTATGTTTGATATTTTAGGCCAACAATTCTAAGTTTGTAATAGGAGAACCAACGCAACAGCAGAATATCTCGATAAAATTATTCTACACCTATATTTTACATAATTCTATATGCCACGTACGTACGTAAGTATACACGCACCTAACCATCCTTAAAACGTGAATACGATTTGCAAGTCACTGCTCTGATTTCAAACTGTACTTTATACAGGGGGTCTGCGGAAGAGTGTTAACCTACCATTCGAAAAAACCTAGTCTTGTATGCCAAATATTTGTGTTGGTACTTATAGTTGTAGACTTGTGGACGCCACTTTCGATATGTTGAAATTAAATATTTTATATTATTAATTATACAGTTCTACTTCTAGTTCTGTTACTTGGCGGAAAGAAAGTATTTAATAAAATATAATAACGCGGTTATAGATATAATTAATATCAATACTAATCAGAAGGTCATCTTAGTAACATTTTTTAATTTATTAATACTGTTTCTGCAACCCCTCATGTTAGAAGTTCTGCAGTTTCCCTTAATAATTCAAAAATTATTCGTCCATTTTACAATACAATATTCACAAAGACTGTATGTAGACCCTCTCACTATTCGCACTATAAGTGAAAAACCTTCATCGTATGGCAAATATTCTCTGAAACGATACGTGCAGTTATATTTACTGTAGTTTACTGTAAATATATATCATACTGTGTTGGTTATTTACATAAGATAATGAGCCTACGTATATGTTTTTATGTAACCTATTTTACAAGTCATAGCTCAGCTCACCTTACTTGTAATTTAAAATGTTTATATATTAGGAATTATAGTCATCTACTTTTGTGTAAGTGACTAATTTTTCTTAAAATGTTAGACATTGTTATTAAATGTCATAGGAATAAATAAAATAAATAAATTTAGTAGTTTTAAGTACTCTCTGAGGCACCACGATAGCAGTGTGTTAGCGTAGATTTTCGGTCACGTATCTCAACAATTACCAATATTTCAAGAAGCATTTGTTATTTAAACTGAAATGAGGAGCCTGTGATTTCTAGTATATAAAAATTCCTTAGTATATACAAGGTGAACTATGGGTTGCATATAAACATATGTATGTAGGCTTATTATCTTGCGTGAATAACCCTATATACAAGATTACGTAACAGTGCGATTTTCTTTTTTAATGTCTTTATTATAGCAGCTTGGACAAAAATTTAAATACAATAATTGTTTTACTACTATGCATAACTTAAAATTAGTGCTGACTATACACGCTGTTTTGTCTTAGAGGGACAATGGACAACTTCTTTATTTTAAATAGAACATTCTGTATATTTTTTATTTTTGGATTTCTTATTTTTTTATGTTTACAACGATATAGGGTTTTGGGTATCTTTCGCTAGTGGTTTCGGTATTAATCAACGTTTTTTTTTTTAACTTTGAAAAAATGACTGTCTGTCTTTTACAGTTAGTATCTGAAGAACGGCAAATTATTGTATAGTTTATACAAACGTATTTTCAGATAGGTCCCATACTGTTTAGAATTGAAATATCTTATAGATATATCTAATTTACAACCACATTCTATAAAATTCAACTCCTAATATCTCTGGTTTTTAATGGAACACCCTTTATATTTTTGTGCGGTTCGATATCACTTATGTTTATCGTTTTGAAAATATTTAGAAATTATTACCAACGCGCTGTTACGACGATTTTAAAAGAAAAGCAGGGTTAACATGGATTAAAATCGCACAAAATCGAGAGCGATGGAAGGAATTGGGGAAGGCCTATATTCAAGATTGGATTGTGAAGATGTGGGAAGAAGAAGAAGAAGAAATTATTAAAAAGCTAATTAAGAACAAAAACAAAAAAGGTGGTAGTAAGATGTAATTTTATTTAGTTTTAAACAATATATTAACGAATATAGGATTTTATTATTTTTTTTTTATTATTTCTCCTCTATGCTTACAATCTATCAAATTGGACAATAAGTAATTGATGTGTATAATTTATATATATATATATATATACATTAACAACATGCAGGAGATAACTTCCAGTGAAGTCACTCCTAGGATTTTATAAAAGTTGAGATATTTACTGACATCATTGATTATCCACTTCTCTTACAATTGACTGATTTTCCGTAGAGTAATAGTGGAAGTTGTGTCGATTCATATTCCCATGTTTATGAAAAGCTGCTTCGTCGGAGAAAAGGACATAATTTAAAAAATTAGCTTGAGCATTTATTTGTTGATAGGTCCACTGACAAAATATTAGCCGACGTTGAAAGTCATGATTAAGCAGTTATTGATGAAGTTGAATGTGGTAGAGATGATAACTGTACCTTTTCAATATTTTCCACACAGAATATTGGCTTATATCTGTTCGTTTGCTTATATCGCTGGTGTTACAGTTCGGACCTTCTACTACAGAAGCTATTATAGCAAATTCGTTGTCTTTATTAGTTGTATGCTTCCTTCGTGGTATACTATTGTATTTAACACTGTCTGTATGTAGAAATCTTTGTTGTAATCGTTAGAAATCCAAAATACTGGGATGTCTGCGGCCTGGGAAACGTTCAGGGTAAACTCTAGAAGCTAATAAACAATTTCTTTGTGACTCCCCCAACATAAATACCACTTCATCTTTTGAAAAATTAATATTACACGCACTTGAATAACTTAATTTTCGATAAACAGTCAATAACACATCAAAAATGCTAGTTTGTTGGTAGTTAGCAATTGGTTTATTTTAAATTTTATTGCTAACTTTCGTGTTTTTTCTGTTAGCTTTGTAATAATTTCTAAATACAGCAGACAATCGATATCGTACACACCCGATTATATAAACATCGCGCTAATGTAAACACAAAATTCTTACTATAGGATCAAATGGAACGCCCGATAACGTAAACAACCTTTACAGCTCATTACCATAAACACTTCTTTTTTTATTGTTTTTATAATGTACATACGTGACTTTCAGCAAATTATTTATAGGAGGAGCACTGATTTCATTTTGGTCTTTGTTAAACTTAAGTCGGGCATATTGCATTTATGCATTACGACTATGGCCACATCCAATAAAAGAAAGTGTTTAAGATTGAGTGACAACGTGCAAATCATAGACGAGGTTGCACTTGGTGCGGGAGTGACACAATTAGCAAAAAAATATTAATTGTGTTATTAAACGTTTCTGTTAATAATTTACTTATTAATAAAATTACGCTCGCTAATGTAAACATTTCGATAATGTGAACACACTCGAGCGTCTGCTGTATTTTCAAAACGAAAAACACAAGTCGTCTAAAACCACACATACGTTTAAAGATTGTTGAACGACAAACTCGAAAGTGTAGAAATATGCAGGGTGTTACATCAAAAAAATGAAATACTAGGAGTTGAATTTTATTGAATGTGGTTGTAAATTATAAACATCCTGTCTAAGATATTTAAATTATAAACAGTACGACGTTTATCTAAAAATGGTTCGTGTAAACTGCACACAAAATTTTGGAAAAACTGCATGCCGTTCTTTAGGTACTAACTGTTAAAGAAAGACCGTCATTTTTTTAAATTAAAGAGAAGGTTAATTATTTTCAAACCCATTAGCGATAGATACCTAAAATGCTATGTAGCTGTAAAGATAAAAAATATAATAAATCCAAACATGTAATATTACACAGGATGTTTCATTTAAAATAAAGAAATTGTCTATTGTCCCATTAAAACAAAACACCCTGTATAGTCAGCAATAATTTAAAGTTATGCGCAGTAATCAATCAAACAACTTTTTTATTTAAAGTTTTCTCCAATCTGCTATAATAAAGACATTAGGAAACCAAATCGCACTATTATGTCACCCTGTATATAAATTACTGTATTATTATTTATTTACAATTTATTTATTATTAAACATAATATACGTAGTTCTAAAATAGTGAATGGAGTTATTTATAAATTTTTCCCTATTAACATGTATATATTTTTTTGTAAGTTTTTATTATGTATTTCTTAAAAGAATTATATGCAAATAAAACGTTGTTACTAAAATACGAGTAATTTATTTTTCATTTTGAATTTAACTATATATTTTAATTACCGCTAATGGACTAGCCTAAATGGATACGCAATTACAAGGGGTAAATTTACCACTCGGGTAATTGAACACGGGTATTAAGGAGCGGTTAAAACAAGCAGAAAATATTTGCACAAATGGGAACCTCCGCCTATTATAACTGAACTCCTATGCTGGAAATGTTATTTTTGATTTTAGTTGCAAACAAAAACATTTAAAACAATAAAATCCTTTGTATTTAATTTCCATTATGTAGTTCAGTTAAACACATTAGTATTAAGTAAACAAATTACTTGCCCAATTATTATTTTTGAGATGCTAAAATGTATAAATTATTCGTAATATATGAATTTATTACAATATAACTTTCTCCTATTCCAAAAACCATTGATATGACTCTTGCAAGATTGCTGGATACTACCACGGCAAGGACTATTTAATCTTGAACTGCTTGTACATGGTTAATTTTATCTATAAAAACAAAAAATTAAAAGGGACCAAGATTTTAAAACATCACATCATCGCCCTATTTGCGAATAGAGCAGAAAGTTAAATTGATATAACGAAAAATATGCGAAAATTAAATTGTATTAAAACTGTATGTACTTAAATATTTACAAATTTTCAAATCAGAATAAAGACTTCGACGTTCAATTTAGATAGATAATTTGACATTCGGATCACGTACTAAATCCTATATCTAACCCATTAGTATGCGGGGGTTTGTAATATGCAATATTCGAAACCAGAATTATTTATTCGTATTTGACTTATTCACTCTTTGGTTAAGGCATAATTAGGAATATTCGAAATTGAATTATTCGCCTCCAAATTATTTGCTATCTGGTTAACGAATAACTAGGGGTATTCTAAAGCCGGATCCTTATATCCGTTTTATTTACATGCAAATCATTGACTATTTAAGAATTATTCACATCCGGTGTTAAAACACAATTCGTAATATTCTAAAAATTAATTATTCTCTATTCGTTTGACGAGCAATTTTAAATATTTTTAAATCCGAATTATTCGTATTTGACTTAACAAATAACTAAGAGCATTCTAAAACCGAATTTTTATATCAGTATTATTTGCATCCACATCATCGATTATTCGTTTACAAAATTATTCACAACCGGTGTTAAAGAACAGTTGGCAGTATTCTAAAAACGAATTATCCGCTATCCATTTAACGAGCAATTTGCAATATTTGAAACCCGAATTATTCATATTTTAGTTAGCTGCTATCTGGTTATGGCATAATTCACAATATTCGAATATTGAATTATTTGCAGCCAAATTATTCACCACCTGTTTAACGAATAACTAGGGATATTCTCAAACCGAATTCTAGTATCCGTACTATGTGTATCTAAATCATTGATTATTCTTTTAAAGAATTATTCACATCCGGTATTAAGGAACAATTGGCAGTATTCTAAAAACGAATTATTCACTATCCATTTAACGAGCAATTTGCAATATTTGAAACCCGAATTATTCGTATTTGACTTATTAACTATCGGGTTAGGGCATCATTTGCAGCATTTTAAAACGTGATTATTCGCGTCCACGTTATTCTCCATTTGATTAACGAATAACTAGTGGTATTCTTACATCCGTAATAATTGCACCGAAACCATTCGCTATACTTTTAAAGAATTATTCATATCCGTAATATTCACTATCTGGTGTTGAGGAACAATAATTGACAGTATTCGCTATCTGGTTAAGGAATAATAGTACTAGAAATCCGAATTATTCACATTTGTATTTTTTGCTACCCGGTTAACGAATAATTCACAATATTCAGAAACTAACTTATTCTCAGGTAGATTATTTCCGTCCAAATTATTTGCTGTTTGAGTATTATTCACATCTTAATGTTCATTTTTCGGTTGAGGAATAATGCGTGGTATTCATTATTAAAATTATTCGCTCTCCCGTTACCTAGTATACTGACACTGCGTGATAAGAAGTTACACTTGACCACATCTAAAGCGATTGCGTAAGTGGAAGGTACTTGCCTAAATTTAACAATAAGAGTTTGGCAATAGCCATTAGTGATCCCACAGTAACTTTGTAGATCCAAACATTTTTGATTTATTCTGGCAGAATTATATGTCAAATTTAATTTTCTTTAAACGGCACACCTGTATTTTTTACCTCAGTCGCAGTTTTCAATAACTTTTATTAAACATGATCTTTTAATTTAAGCCAGTGATATTCTCAGGGTGGAGTTATGAGTATGACATAGCAATGATTAACAATTGTCTAGAGCACCAGAAGTTCTATAGCCTCTATAAGAAAGCATTTTGGCCACTTCTTCATTACACCTTCTTTATTATCTAAAAAACAGTGTTTATATAACAACTGAGATCGTAACTAGTGCCATTTTATGACTTATTTAAATTATTAATTCAGAGAGTGTCGAGTTATTAGTAGCTATAGAAAAACCACATGTTTTAATAAAAGTAATTCATTTTTTGTTAAAATAAAACAAGATGGCCGATTTCCGGTTTAAACGGTAACGGCTTATCTTACTTGTATGTAATAGAACACCCTCTATTTTTTAGGTTAATTCGATTGCTTCATTGTTTCACTTTAAAAAACTATAATACAGCTGTTGAATAATAAGCGAGATATTTGCAGTTGGCCGGTAACCACTGGATATGATTTTTCAAATGCATGTATCTCGCATATTATTAACTCTATGTCTACAGTAAAAATAAGTTTGGTAAAAACTATACAGTAAGCGACGAGTAATCAGAATATACAAAACAAGATGGCTGATTGCCGGTGATTGCGCAACAGGCATTGTTGTATGTACGATATTTAAACGTGAATCTAAAAATAGCTTTGGAAAAAATTGAGTAGTGAAGTCTAATATCACTTTGTTGGGAAAGGTTCCCTTTCTGAACTAGTAACATTTAAAAATTATTAAATTTGGAAATATTTCATGCTTCTACTGGTTTAACCAGTAGTGTTGTAGTAAGGCAAGTTTTCTAGGTAGCAACACAAGTAAATGCGACTGTAAACATTAAACACAGGTGCTGTGATATTAATTATTCAATAATAATGTTATTTTCTGCAACAAATGGTTAAAATGAGCATCATCATTCTTAGAACACTCTACAGGGCGTCGAATAATGCTTGTTACCAAGTTTTGAAGCATATCATTGCCGGCTACCATTGTGGCAGCTTAATTAACTCTTGAGAATTAATTCCTTTTCACTTGCAAATGGCATTCGATAAATCATATATTTGAAGAAACCCCAAAAAAAGTAGTCTAGAGGATTTAAATCGGACGATGTAACTGGCTAGGCTGTGAGTACTCCACGACGAATCCATCTTCTCCGATAATTCTCATTAAGACATTCCTCTGTACCCGAGTTTCATCAATTTAGTACCACATACTCCTAATCCAGCCCAAACATGCACGCACGCATTTGATGACTTCGTGCATGTTTTGAATGAGGATGCTCTAGAGTCCATTATGTCTGTTAAAGACTTCATATCGGGTAAATGTAGTCTCGTCTGTACATAAAAGACTACTTAAAAAGTTAGAATTCGCTTGGTGGTGATTGAGCAATCCTTGGCGAAATCTTGCACGTATTCAGAATTTTCCGTTAATAATCCTTACATTTTTTGTATATAATCAAAATATAAACCATCTTTTTTGCCTATCCTGCAATACCATAGCTTACATTAAATTTTCATACAATACATCGAGGCTGCATTCAAATTCCATTCCAAAAGCTTTCAATACTTCTTCTTCCAACTGCGATGTTTTTTCACCAAGTCGACAACAAGTGGTAAGGGGTCTTCTAAAGTATATATACTTAAACAACCGTCTCCATTCAATTCTATTACTTATTTCTTGTCAAAGTAAAATGCCTGTATGGCTGAGTGACTTAAATACATTTGCGTAGCAATTGTACAATGTTGCAAAATATTTTTTTAAACGTTAGCTGAAGGCATTCTTCGAAGTGCGGTAGAGCGTATAAAGAAATAGAAAACCTTTTAAGATGTAGTAATTAATTAATGAACAGTGTGAAATTGATAATGCTTATCGTTTCCTCCTAAGGATAATAAAACAAAGTTAAGATCCGTGACTAAGAAAAACTAGTCTAGCAAACCGAAAAGAAAATAGTATTAGCATCTTGTACTAGGTACTTTTAGGTGAATAACATACCCTAACAGTCATTGTTATTAACAGTCTTTTCGTCCCACTGCTGGGCATCGCCCTCTTTGCCACGTGTTTCTCCTCAGCACTAAGATAAAAAGACGGGGGACCTACAGTTTAACGTCGAATCCGAATGACCAGAGAAGGTTTTTAGCATTAAGATCCCACGGTTACAAACCGGATTGGAAAATTGTGGTTGCAGACCAGATTTTTATACATCTGCATAGTACTGCTTAGGTTTCGAACCCAAGCCAGAATCGACGTTTTACTCAGAAAGCGGGCACTTTACCAACAGAGCTACCACCACACCACCGTAACAGTACTAAGAGCAAAACTGAGATGCATACAATATCCTAAACCCCCACGAATGAAAGTCGTAAAAAATATAGATTCCAAATATCTTTGCAACAGAAATAGGCAGAACAAACAACAGAATATCCTCAGATACAACGTGGTAAATTATTAAAAACTGTATTGATAAAGCTATGACAGACTCTCAACTAAACATCAAAGAGCCGAAACACAAACATTTGTTGAGCGACAACGCAGAAGTTTATGAACTAAAAGTACCAGAGGTCCGCAAATAAATTAAAAGAGCTTGTGTTAGAGATAAAAATAATTATATAAGGAATATATGTCCAGAAATTGAAAGACATGCAAATAGATTTGAAACTAAAGATTTATATAAGAAAATAAAGATAATAACACGACAGTCCAAACCTAGGAACTGGGTCCTCAGAAATCTAGGTCACCCAGAAACAGAAATAACTAAAATATTAGAATTATGGGGAAAATATTGCGAAAAACGTTTTAACAACAAGAAAACTGACCAGAAAATGATATGATGATCACAGAAAGAAGAACCTACTATCATACCAAGCGAGGTGGAAGTAGCAATTCAAAAATTAAAACCAGGAATAGCGATAGGCAGTGATGAAATACCAGATGACATAATACAAACCATGGGAGAACTGGGATTAAAACTACTCCTCCAACTATGTGCCCAGATAAAAACGGCTTAATGTCACACCCATAGACTAATCTCCCTCCTGTCCCACGCCTGCAAAATTTCTACACACATTCTAAATGAACGCCTAAAAACATACTTTCAAAGCCAAATACTAGAACAACAAATCGGATTCATCAGAGGAACGGGAATCCGTGAACAATCTTTTTTAGGGTAAAACAACTAATAGAAAAGGCAAGAGAAAACGACGTACCTATGGTCATATGTTTTGTAGATTACAATAAGGCTTTTAACTTCATAAAATGGGCACTTCCTTGGCAAATATCTACAGAAATGGAAGTCCCCAATCACCCAATACTTCTTATAAATCTATACGAGAAAAACACTAACCCAATAAAAGTAGATAAACAGCCATCACAAAAAATCAGAGTAGAATATGATGTGAAACAAAGTCGTGTCATGTCCTCCCTGCTCTTCAATCTATATGGAGAGTACATCATTGTAATAAGACAAATAACGGCGGTGTCTCAATTGATGAAAAGCAGATAAATAATCTCTGCTATGCCGACATTACTACTCTAATAGCCGCAGATCTCGATGCTCTAGAAAGCTTGCCAAACAGACTACACTAACAGAGCCAAGAATTAGGATTTGAAGTTCTTCTTCTTCTGTGTATAGACCAATGGCCTGTTAACTACCTACAATGGAGTAGATTCTATGAGCCCTCTTTGCAGGTATGCCGGGCAAGAGGCTAACCAAATACTTTAAAGTATTTGGGCTAACCTAACCCGTCGAACAGAAAAGAGAAGTTCCACTTCAAGGTTTACGATTGTCAAAGATGTTCGTATGACAACCGGTACCGACGGTTTTACGTACCCTCCGAAGCACGAGGATATGAAGTTAATAAAGAAAAAGCTAAGATCATAATCATCGACAGAAGCAATAGAAATAGATCTGAAATACAACATCTTGCAGCATATGAAGTGGTAGATCCATTTATATTTGTAGAATCACTAATAACGAACGAAGGACATACAGAACCCGAAATAAGAAGACGGATCCAAATGGCAAAATACGCGATGACTGGTTTACAACAGATATGGAAGGATACACAAATAACACAAAATACCAAAATCCACCAATTCTGTTCCCAATCCTTACATAAAATCGACGCTTTGGAGATGTTCTGCTGACGCCACTTGCTGAAGATCCCATGGACAGCCATACATACAAATGAGTCGCTTTTGCAATAGTAACATATCCACAAATGACTATCTAGTAAAATCAGCATACGATGCCTTTTTCTAACGAAGAAGGATTCGATATGCTGATGGTATTGGGTGAATGCCGCCAAAATTTTAGGGCTGCCGAACGTCTTTACGATAGAAGGTACCTACAGCATGTACATCGCTCTCGCAAAGTTCGTGGGCAAACAACCGCTCAAATTAAGTGCAATAATAATAGAAATCAACGAATCCGGAACCCCTTGGAAATGAAAGGGAAGCGGACATCCTCGCCGCTGTTGCTGTAAATCCCCATGATTCTACTAGAGAAATATCCTGAGATTCTAGCATAAGTAACGCGAAGGTATGGCTCATCCAAAAATCTGCAGGTTTCCATCCATATCGTATCAACCTTCACCAACAACTAAGCGATACCTAATGATTTCGAAAATCGTGTCTCATCAAAAATTCAATAATTGGACTTGACTTCTTCGAAGGAACTTTAAATGGAATAATGTACGCCGAATTTCTTTGAAAATGTTTTTGGTGAGCTATTAGAATATATTCCACTGGAAACGAGAGCCTCCATCTGACTGAAACAGGACGGGTGCTCGGCGCATTTTCGGTTATTGCTCGACGTTCTCTACAACAGTTGTTCTCCAGAAGATAGATAGGACGGAAGGTCCTGTGCTATGGACCGCGTTCTCCTGATCTAACGCCGTTAGACTTATTCTTGTGTGGACGATTGAAAGATCTCGTCTACCAACTGCAAGGATCGATATGATACAAGAAATTCAAGATGCTTGCCGTTCTCTTTCCCCCGAAGAAGTCCTCCCAGTAATCGATAGCGCTGCAAAAAAAGCATGGAAGTGTTTAAATAACAGTGATAGCTATTTGGACATCTTTCATGAAAATCATAAAAAAATAAATTACTGTTCAATTTTTTCTTTTTTTTTAATTATTTCCTCAGCCGTAGAGGTTTTCAAATAAAAAGAATTCTATTTAAAATCCCTATCCAACGATACCAAGCGTGACCTATATTTAAAATTTCAAAGTTGGTTCCGGTTTTTCCTATTTCCGGGTTTCCCCAAAAATTCTAGCAGTGTCGATAAATTTCTTGCATAAGCTTTGATAGTAATTATTTTTTCATCAAATTTACAGCTCACCGCGTTTCAAAAGAAAAAGGGTGGGACGGGTAGTCTGAAACAGCCTGGTATTAAATCTTCTTTAAATAGAAACTATACAATCTAATTATTTCAAAACATACAAGGCGTTTATTGAAGTGTCAGCCACCTTGTTTTATTTATTCCGCCTACTCGTTAGCTAAAACTGAGTAACTTTTTCTACTATATGATTTTCTAGAACCCATAATCAATGAGCAAAGCGAAATCGTGCAGAATCTAAAAATATTGCTTGTAAAATTTATTTCTGTGTGTCCAATTTATTATATTGACGAACTAAAATAGAGCGCATCGTACAGTTTGGCGTTAATACATAAAATGAAAACGCTCACACATTTTATGTTTACCACTAATTTGTAGCTGTTTGCACACCAACTTTGTAAACAAATTTGTATTTGTATACCAACAGTATATCCAAATAGATGTTGGAATCACGAAATACGAACTTGTTTTAACGAATTGTATTTTAATTAACCCAGATTTAGGATGTAATCAAAATTTTAATCAAAAATCAGGCTTATGGTACATACACAACAAAACGACAACACGATATATAACATGACGATTTAGTTTCCCAGTGAGAAGACATAAATATGTTCTACCAACATTAATGTCATATTGTACATATTTAGCTATCTGTTTAAGACATTTTTCGTATTTTATTCATCGATTATATTATCAGGAAGGTGAAAGGCTGAATTATATTCGTCTATATTTTTTAATAAAAGTTGACATGCACGTTATAGCGAGTAAGCGTTAATTTCCTTAAACGACTAATAGAATCAGAGCAGAAACAGCCTAAGCAGTTTTACATCAGCGTCTGACAATGTTTACAAAGTGATCGAATTACTGAAATTACTCTCCACCAAAGAGGTCTCATCGCAGTAGATCGATTTTGAAGCCGGTTAGCTCTCTGGGAGAAACTAACACGACATTTTTCTAATTTAATTTTCTGAGAAAATAATTGGCAGAACTGCTATAGTTGAGGAATGACATTTCATTTAACGTTAAACAGCAATTGCCATAAATAAAAACATCTGTTCTACTAATAAGTGTAGCATAGCCTTGCCTGTGTATGTATCAATTTCCTATTAAAAAAATTTCCCGAACATGATTCTTCCAGTATCTAACAATTTTCTGTAAATTTGAACGGAGGGTGTTTTTGAAACGAACGCAAGATATTGAAAAATGTTAACATCTTATACGTATAATCTAAAACTTACCAATAGATCTTGATAACTAAGATAATAGATTAGAAACAAGATAAGCCCGTATGAAGTCAAGACAATATACCGATGAATCGAAATCTATCGATATTGCTATAAAAAAAAAAACATATCGATATCCCGATGTATCCAATATAGCTATCTGGATATTATCAATGTTACAAATATTATCGATATTACTAATATAACGGGATTTCGATATGTCGATATTTTTTAAGTGCATGCAAAATTTATCAAGATAACAGTTGCTACATATCGATTTAATGATAAAAATAAACGTTACTCGAATGTAAACTGTTTATCTTCCTTTCTTAATCATGTCCCTCTTACGTTTGGGTGTCGGGTTCCTTTTCGCTCCACGTATTAGCTATGCAGCAAAAGGTAGTTGGGCCCATTGACCTTTCAACCGCTACGTTCATACAATTTATGCCAAACCCCATTTTACATTGATTCTTCTTTCACTCATACCGTCTATCTATACTGAAGACAACCTCCAACCCTTCTAACAACTGTTGTGGTGTTAGTATCACCCTGGACCGACTATTAATGTACTGCCCGCTAGCATGAGGCACCGTGTTGATACAGCCTTGTGCCACCCGTCCATGTACCGACCAGAGAGAGCAATGCTTAATTCTCCTAATCGTACGGTGAATGGCACCATCCTTGCTGTGCAACCGGAGACCTGCTGTAAACTTTTAAAATGCTTAATTTATTTGGTACGAGAAAGCAGATTACAGCAATATCTTTGATTACACAATAATTATTTTTAACATGCGATTATGCTTATGTAATTTTGTAATCAATCATGGTAAAATTTATATAGGAGTGTTTAAACGTGTTAAAAAATATTTTATAAGACAGTTGCGTCAAATCAAAAATGAAGCAAAAGTAAATGAAAACATATACCGAGAAAACAGAGTTGCGCCCGTCTCGTAAAATTTCAGATCATCAAAGAAAAACCAATTTCTAGTAGTATCATTTAAAAGAATCCAAATTTTCTTTCCCGTAAAATGTATTATTGTATTCGACGTTAGCACATTTTAAACGTTATGTTATTATTTTATACAATGTTTCGGAAAGTACCCTGCTATACAAAATATTGCCGTAAAGCTTTAAATCCTTTGTCTTTAGGTATACAGGGTGGCTCATTGAAAACAAAACAGGCGTGTTTTGACACTAAACCTCGATTCTTCGGAAAACGCCTGACCACGTCAAATTCATTTGCCAGGAGAACATGTAATACAGCTATTTCCGTTCACATATCTTCAACCCTACAACTGGAGTGATTTTCACCCTAAAACTTTTAAATGGCAAGGGGTATCAAAAGACATACCATTTGAAAGCTCGATTAATTTGTTTTACAGTAGTATTTTTATTTTTTTAATCTGAGCATTAGTTCCCGCGGAAATGCAGTCAAAAGTTTCAGGATAGTAAATGTTCTGGAGCATGGAAGGATTAGACGGCATTGGTTGATTACACGTCAGCGTAAACATCTGAAAGCTTTTTTTACGTCAGCTTGACGGTATTTCGTAGTAGTTGTTTTCTTTGAACATTTAAAATGGTTTATTTCATTTCAGAAAGAATTGAAATAATTACGTTTTTCTTAGGAAACAGTGAACGTGCCAGTAGAAGCAGCGTATTATTCAACCAGCAACATGCAGATAAGCATGTGTATCGCAACTATGTCTTTGAGTTAGTGAGAAAATTCGGGAGATTGGCTCTGTCGCAAATAAAAAACAAAATGCTGAAAATCCGGTAAAAAATGAAGCGGTGAAAGTCGTGGTTTTGGGTCAAGTTGTTGTCGATTCTACGTTGAGTACAAGGTAAATGGTTATTGTATCGGGTATTAATTGACCCAGTGTTCAACGAATTTTGACACCCCACAAGTTGTACCCCTACAAGATTCATTTGCTAGAAGAACTCAATGAAGACGACTTTGAACGTCGTTTGCTATTTTATGAGGCTGTAAGTGCAAATTTTCTCTCTGACGTCTGTTTTTCCTACGAATGCACCTTTTTCGTAAATGGTACAGTCAATCGCCATAATTGCTGTTACTGGCCAGTTTCTAATCCGATGATATTTCACGAAACACATAATGAACACCCTGAAAAATTAAATGTTTCGGCTGGCATTTTTGGTGATCCTGATCCTGGTAATTTGATTGGACAGATGTAGTTACTTGAATTACATACACAAATTCAGTGTTTACTGATATTATGACAATGATGACCATTGCCTCGAATATTTATTGATATTCCAATAGGACGGAGATGCCCTGCACTGGTTGTTCGGCAGTATTTGGTTTCCAGGTTAATGGATTGGAAGAACAGGCGGTATTGAATGGCCCGCAAGGTCTCCAGGCTCATCTTCGCGAGTTTTCTTTATATGGGGTCATTTAAGCCGGCTTCGGTGGTGTAGGGGCTAGCGCATTTGCATTTAGATCCAAGGGACGCGGGGTCGGATCTGGTCGAGGTCGGTGAGATTTTTCTAGCGGGTAAAAATCTGAAAATGCGCCTCCTGTCGAATAAGAAGTAAAGCCGTGGGTCCCGTGCCACTGCGATGTGTTACACGTTAAAAATCACTACTGGAGTTGAAATTACCCCAGATAGGCAAAATTCTTAGTTAGGATGTATAATGGGCCAAATGTGGCCTGAGTGCATAGAAATGCTTGGAAAACCACGTCTTAGATCTCGCCCTTTCAAATATAATACAATGGGGTCATTTAAAAAGTAAAATTTAAACAACCCAATCCGATTCTTTACAAAACTTGCGACAACGTTTAATCAACGAATGACGTCTATCCCTGCACAAGTGCTTCAGAATGTGCAACAGTGTTTTGAACAGAACGTTTATTAGGTACTGTGTTGGTAGTACGCACTTCGAACATGCACTCCCTGAAACTTTCGACTGTATTTCCGCGGGAACTAATGCTCGGAAGCAAAAAATAGAAACACTCCTATAAAGCAAATTCATCGAACTTTCAAATTTTATGTCTTTTGACGAAGGTAATCCCAATTTTGGGGTTGAAGATAGCTGAACAGAAATAGCCGTATTACATGTTTGCCTGGCATATTAATTTTAGGTGTTCGGGTATTTTTCGAAGAAGTGTCACAAAACACGCATGTTTCGTTTTCGGCGGGCCACCCTATATAGCTTTCGCAAAAAATAATAGGAGTAATAAACAACAAAACTGCTAACTGTTGCCAAGACAAGCATACTCCATAAAACTATTTTTTTTATTTCTAATTTTCATCATAATCATTTCATAAAATATTCTACAGTCATTGCAGGCTAATGCTTTTTTCCTGGTAGAAATTTCAAATGGTATTTATGACTTGCTTTTATATGAGCGAATTAACCATGTTTATCAAAATAATTGTTCTTAAATTAGTTAGTAATTTATATACGTAGTTGCTCGTTTGACGTTTAATTACCGGTTATAAAAAAAGCGCTTTATCGGCAACTTCAAAGTGACGGCACAGCCTGCGCTAATCTACGAGTAGAACCAATTGTAACATCATTTTGAAGAAAACTAGACATCTAGACCAAATTGGCTCGGGAGTTTTCGATGGCATATTGCTTAGAAATGTACCTCCAACAGCCACACGGTGGTTTTCTTCGTATCCTGCATATTTAAATAAAACCATTAAAACTTTTTATTCGCTCAGAGTTTAATAAATATTGACTCTTTTATAAAGTTCGTCCATTAGTAACTTAGTATTATAGTTTATGTAATCATATCTGCGAGCAATAGGTATATATTTGTGATGAAAGTTTTTGCAACAACGCGTATTTTAATTATTTAGTTTTAGTAAAGCCATTTATATTAACTGATTATATTAAACAATTGAATTTAACATCAATAATATGTATATTTTATTGATACCCATATTAATTTATTTTATGTTAAAAATTCTAAGTATGAATGTATTACGTACAGGGAAGCCATAGCCTAGGAATAATGATAATAGAAGGCAAACACGCAGAACTGGGACAAGGTATTTTCATATCAGATATCCAGGACGAGAGTGCTGCAGAAAAGGTAATAAAAAATATCATAGAAATGTAGATAGTCCGCGATGTGTTAATTCACATCACGGTGTAGCGTAGGCTAACTCTAGTTCTGTAGTAAGAAAAGTTCAAGTAGCACCGCTTCTTCATCACACAAATCCGTCTGTTTTGTGTGCTGTCTTATAGTTTTGCAGATATAGTATTTTTAACATCATTTAATTAACTCGTATTCATTACCTAAATAGGAGAGATAACATCCATGATACTCTTCTACTTATTGGTGCCTAGTGTATACTACTTTGACAGTATATTGTATTTATTCGAAGGTCCACTGAATATTCACAATAGCTGAATATAATTGTATTTGTCAAATTTTATTAACTCCTTTTCAGTTGATTACAGGCATTTCGTAAAATGTTAGGTTATTTTGTTGTATGACGCTAAATTTTTAGTTTTTGCGATCATCTCTAAACAATAATTTATTCTATTGCAAACGTAGTTTACTACATTTAATATAGATCATAATAAAGATGTAAGGATTCCCGATGATATCAAGATCCATAGATGCGTGTTTGTGGATGAACTGTCTGAATGTTTTCGACCAATAAGAATTGGTATTGTGTAAGGTTGGAAGTTCCACTAATATATCCAAATATATCGACATTTTTTAAATTGAGGTATCCATATCTCGATATACCAAATAGCAATATCACGATAAACCATTATGTCAATATTATCGATACATCGCTAGTTCGTGATATCGATATCTCCAGATATTAATACAGCATGGGTCAGCTAAGTTGACACAACCCAACGTTCACCATTTTGCCTGTAGTTTGTGAGGTGTTGCATAGATAAGCCAATTCGCAAGCATTTTTGTTCATTAGACAAAAGACGAGCAATCCATTGCGAATAAACTTTGCTGTAACCCAGATTGTGAACAATACTATAAACAGATCCTACGCTCGCACCAATAATTTCTGAAATTTCTCTAATTGAAAATCATCGATTATCTCTAATAACTCCTAATATCTCCACACATGCCATATTGTTTTCTGTTAATGCAGTACACCTTGCACCTGGTCGCGGCTCATCCACAGTCCCCTCTTTTCCATTCTTACATTTTCCGCACCATTCCTGCACTGTTGGGTACGTAATACATGCATTTCCATACACTGCTTGCATTCGTGTATGAATCTGCAACGGCTGCACACCCTCAGCGCATAAAAATGGTAGGACCGCGCCCTGATCAAACTTGGACGGATTTTCAACAACAACCACTATTTCAAAATCGAAACTTTAAAAGACAGAATCAAATTCAATAGCCAGAAACTTATTAATATATTGCTTACAAACACTACTAACATTAACAAACGTCATTTGAATTATTGCATTTGTTTTCAAGGCTAAGATGATCAAAGATGGGTTTCAGTTGAACAAACCTCGTAATTAACAGTTTTACTAATGTTAACTATATTGGTATTTAACAAGAAAAACACCCAACACACCGACCTATATGAAAAACAAAAAAAAACAACAAAAAATAAATAACAAAGGTTTATTCATTACAGTAAGTGTCCAAAAATTGCGTCCATCCACTTCCACAGATTTTTAATGCGTTTTAAAAACGATCTTTGGGCTCGAGCAAGCGTGGCAGGCGTAATTCACTTGTTCATATCCTTCTTGGTAGCCGTGGAAGAACAGCTCCTCTTCCAACGCAATGTCCTCCAAATACGGTATTTAAATAATCCTAACCCTAACAACCCAACTGTAATTAGGACAGCCATCATGTTGGTATCAAAGTCTTTGTAGTACATTTAGTTCTACATCTTCCAACAACCCGGGAAAAATGTTTTGCAGGAAATCCAAGTAACATTGTCATTTAAATTTGCAGAGAAGAAGTATGGTCCAATGATATGGTTATCTACTATGCCACATCAAATAATGACAGAAAACAACTACATATTGGAAAACAAGGAACACGTATCCAATGCGGATTCCCTTGTGTGTAATAATGAGAGTTATGTCTATTCACTTCCCCATTGTTTGAGAATGTTGCCTCATCGCTAAGTAATAAGCAACTTAAGAAAGATAGATCTAAAAGAAGTTGATACTAAAAGACATTTTAAAATTGCAGTCTGTTCTGATAGTAATTTTCATACAGTTCGTTCATTAAAATACCGTAATAGGGATGAGACACAATTGCTTTCAGAATTCTCCTAACTGAAGTTCTATTAATACCCATATTTCTCTTTAGATCTCTTTGATTTACATGGGGATTATGATTCACTGCTAGTTTATGTTCTATATTCATAATCGTTCTAGCCTATACATATATCTTCTAGAATAAACAATATAATATTGTTTCCTAAAAAAGTTTCGAGGTGTTTAAATATTTTTTCAGGCCGCAATTTTCTAGTTGGATAGCGCCTGGTATATTAATTATGGGCTACAGTCGCATTTCCGCTGCATTCACCAAAAATAAGCAACAAATCAGTTCTCTAGTTATTTCAAAACTTCCCATTTAAAATTTAAGCAAATTGACAGTTCCAGTGACAGTATTGTTATAAATAGACAACATTGATCAATTTAATTAAATTAAAGAAGAAGTGATTTTGGTTGGCATGCTATGTGTATATTGGGTTGCGTCAAACACTTTTAGGACGAGACAACTTAGGTGGTTCGCCCTGTATATTAATAACTCAGCATGTCAATATATTTTTATTGTACATATCAGTATATATTAAGGTAGCAGTTGTTACACATCGATTAAATTAAGAAGACAAACATTGCTCCTCCATTGCCAATTTTGAAAATCCTTAATCAGTATAGAAAGGCTGATTTACCAATCTTTATGGTAAAGTTACTATTTAATATTTTTGCTATCGTATGCAGTACGGTTAAACTTATATTTGGTTGTTATTAAACATATAAATACAGCGTTTCAATAAGGACAGCTATAATTAATTCATTTCAAGTACAAGTACAAAAACTGCATTAGAAAGTAATATACAATAAAGAAAATATGAAACGGTTACACTTGTGTTATTATTTTTGTACTGTAAAACATTCTTTAGGTTCTATTTCATTTTGTAAGGGTTTATCGCCATTTGGAATTTTTTATACTTCTGTTTATTTTATTTTTGCATATTCCTTTTTTAATTCTCTTTTCAACTACATAACATACACAGACATAAGAGAATTCTCGTAAAAGCCTAAAGCAATAGGTTAAGTATTTCTACAGTACCATTCTTTAAGTATTCACCCACACCTTTCTATCACTTTATGGCATTTCATGTATTCGGCAGCACAAATAATTTAAAAGTAGACGATAGACAGGAAGAGTGTGAGCGTGAAAGAGAATAAGAGGCAGGAAGCTTCTAAGAGCGCGCTAGTCACAATATTTAAAAGTATTATATTATATAAATTCTACTTCAGTTCCTTCAGGAGACATGCAATGTAATGCGGATGACTAGATTTGTCTGCTGTCCACTACTTGAAATACGGAAGTAATAAACTCGATTTTCTTTAAATATGTTGGTTACTGTTAAGAGCATACAGATAATTAAAACTTTACTAACATGTTTTTGTATTAGAAAAGATATTGATAATTAATTTTTGTAAAATAATAATAAATAATAAAATATAGGGTAAAAAATTTTTGACAATCTCCAAAACTAGTATAGTTTACTTATAGTATGTATATGAACAATTAGACATTGCATTTTTCGATATGCTTTTTATCCCAGGCATTTTAAAAATATGTGTTTTACTTTCAATTTAGCCAGTAAAATTTTGACAGTCAATAATAAATATAGTTAAAATCTTTATAACTATTTTCTACTGGGTAATTCCTGGGAGAGTACGAGGTTACCATACCAAAAATAGGCAACCCAAAATACACATCGCAAGATACTGCGATATCTAAATTTGTATTGTCTGTAATTCATTGTATTTGTATTTTTATTGAGCCATATATTGCCATATCTATGAATTTTGCCTATCTGGGATAGTTCCAACCCCAGTAGTGATTTCTAACGTGTCACGCATGGCAGGCGCACGAGACCTGCGGTTTTCCTTCTTACCCGACAGAAGACGCAGATCGCAGCAGCTTGTGATATGTATTTTGAGTTGCCTGTTTTTGGAATGGTAGGCTGTTACTCTATCATGTATCACCCGACATATATTGTTTGAAGACGTTAAAACCGTCCTGTTTGAAAAACTTCTTACCCCAAAAATTCTGTTATATAGTTTGTATAAAATAAAATGGTGCAATGTATGTTTACTCCGTATAGCTGAATTTTATCAATTTATGTCATACAAACCATATACCGTAGCTTTATAGTGAAATTCAAAGCCTTCCAAAGCAAAAGGACTATTAATTAGTTTAAAATTACTGTCATTTGTTGACCAAATTTGATTTAAACAATTATAAAATTAATTTAGCTCTTGCGAAAAAAAAAGGTTACATTGATGAAACACTTCTTACTTCCGCTTTCGGAAGTTTTACAAAACCCATTATATGGCTTTTTAGCAGATTAAAATTTCCTCGCCATATGACCAATTAATTCCGAGGTTTCGATACCTGTGCACGTGTATAGTAACACACTTTTTCGTCTTCTCAGTCCAACATCGTGTCTAAGATGTATTGGTTATAATAGCTTCATTCTTTTTTGGTATTTCAAAAGGGTCTTGCTATTATTGCACGCAGTTATTCTAGTTATTAGGTTAGTTCATCTGGTTCATGTATGTCCCCTTGCGTGCCTTCAGGCTTACCTTGGCCAACTAATTTTACCATATAGGGTAACCTGTCTGAAACACTTCAAGACTAGCAAAAGTGGTCGATGATATCGGCCAAAATTGGGACGTTCGTTCCCCTTACCGTCTCAGGCATTCGGGGCATCCTGCACCGAAGCTAGATCTCGAAAGCATCTATTCACGGTCCATCTCCAATACGAATAGCTCATGACTGTGAAGCGCAAGAGGAGATACGAAAACCAGCGTATTTATAAGATATATTTTTATAGTCTCAGTCAAGCTCACCGCAGTCTTGTTGAATTGTGTTCTCGTTGAACGTTCCAATTCGATTCAGTGTCTTGTTTCAGGTTAACAGTTTCTAGAGATATGTAGAAGAGAACCGAAATAAATAATATTCTCTATCATCTTGCATTTTTCAATTCACACAGGTATTCTCTTCGCTTATTTTCGTGGTGAATGATCATTTTTGGGTTTATTGTAGACAATTTTCAGACAACATTCTACATTGAAGTTCTCGAGTGTAGTAGAGACAAGGGTTCGTCTTTAATGCTAGCAATCAGCACGTTTTCTTCGGCGTAACGGAGATTAGGTACTCTCACACCTCATACTTTAACTCCTCTCTTCCAGTTATCCAGAATCACGCTCATCGTGAATTTCTGTAGATGTTGTATAATAGAGAGGAAAAGAACGCAATCCTATCTCACGCTTTTCCTCTTCCGAAATGATTTTCCTTATCTTTACTGCGGCAGCATTATCGTCATTAAGCTGTTTGTTGGGCTTGGTCAAATGTAAAGGTACTCAAGATGTTCCAAAGTATATACCAGTGAATGTTGTCACATGCTTTCAGATAAGCGACAAAACAAAGAAACATAGGTATGTAAATTTGGCATGCTTTCTATATGTACAATCTAACGTTGAGCATTTGTTCTTTGGTTTCGTGACTTTTGATGAAGTCAGCTTGGTTTGATGTCGTTTGATGTGCCAAAAATCGGTTGAACTTGGACTGTAGGATATACATCATTTTTCTCGCAGGTGAAACTAGAGCAAGCAGGCGATAGTTGTCCCACTATGTCGTTGACCCTTTTTTGTGCAGAGGTATCGTAACAGATGATTTTTAATCCTTCCTCATCTAGGATTTTGATCACCTCTGTTGGCATTAGCAGTATTCCTATTGCTTATGACATCTTTTAGCTTCTTTGTAGTCGCTTTAATTTCTTTTATTAAAATATCTGGCTTCTGTATTGATTCTAGCTATTACATAAATCTCATGATGAGATTGAAATCTCGTTAATTGCCCAGTTTAGAAATTGTTTATATTTCAGCACTAATGTTCATGCAGTATGTGTATGATTTGGAAGCGGAACTCAGTTCCGGTCGAAAATCACTAGGCAACAAAGAAAAATAGTAGAAAAATAATAATAATTTATTTTTCTTTTAAATCTACAACAAAAAAAAAAGGAAACTAAAATGAACAAAAATCGATTTTTCACTGAAATGTGTTATCCTTCTATACCAGTCCGATGATGGATAGCGGGCGGAGGAGGTAGAAGCACGGTCAATACTCGTCTGTTGCATACGACACCAATATGTACGTCACAAGCTTGTTGTGTCTTGTTCTTTTAAGCGCTCATCCAATTGCGTTTCAGAAAGACATTTTTCACCCCGTGCTCAGCAGCTTGTAATGCTCAACGTCATCTATATTGCTGAAATCTGCAGCGTTAATTGCTCTTATTTCTGAATTTTTTAAAATTGTTTTAGGGTTTTGTAATATCACAGAATAATGTATACAGAACTGGTAGCTACTCTAATGTTTATAAAATACAGCAATTCTCAAATGCAGAATCGACACGTGGTGTTGTTCAAATAGATACGTATCAGGTAAAAACGGATATGCGCATGCGCCGCAGCTTTGTGTTTATGTATGTTTGACAGTCTCTTTCCGTCTGAAAACTTCCATAATAATCAGAGATTTCAACAGATGTGTCGTACGCAGTAATAACATGTGACGGAAGCATTAAAGGCAATAACAGGAAATGCCACTTCTGTATTTACTATTCTGGGGTAACGTTCAGCAAACTTAAGTACCGTTTACCCTCGATTAATAATAATTACACCACTGTGAAGACTGGGCCGCCATTGCTGATTTAAATCAAATTCTGCATGTAATGTTGACTGATCAATGTAGACTAGCTGCTAGATAAATAGAGTAGTAAAATAAAATGCTGCTTGTAGCAGAGTTACAAACAACAGTTAATCACGGCCGTTTATGGAACAAGACTCGCTCGTCTTTGATTAGTTCATAAAATATAACTATTTTCCGATCTGGAGATTATTTGCAATGTGCTGAAAATTATGAAGCATATCCGATAAGTTCACAATGAGTACAGAAAAATTACTCAATCCTGTATGTACTGCTTACGTGTATATTATCTCAAAAATTAATTACTGACCATTACAGTGCCATAGCAACCACGTAAACAATGGTTGCAAGAATTGAGTTAATCAAAGCTACGCAGTTTTCTCCACAGCCGACCGCAGTCAAGTTTTTTTGTAGCTTTGTACACTACGCACACACCACGCACGCACAATCTTCTCGTAGTAGCCTTTCAAAAACCAATTATTTCTGCAACATGCTCTATACACTCGTGTTAAATGATATTGTCACCACAGAACTGTCATGTATATGAGACGCCGAATAGAGCAAAATTTATTTCTGTCTTACATATAAATTAAGCTGAATATACGGTTATGTTTCCTATTTAGATATAAATTTTCCTCTCTGAGGAATATATTGTTTTTCTAATATTTTACTTCTCTCTCAGGTGTACAGAGTTGGGCGAAAGTACGAAACATTGCAAATATCTCTTCTACAGCAACCGCAACTTCAACAAAATTTTCTACATGAAGGTTCCGATATATGGCAAATACAATGAAGGTGTTAGCGGTTTAAAAGGACTTTCGATTTAGCCGAAAATGCATCTAATTTTTTATTTTAAATGGAATGCACTGTATATTTTTTGATATATCGATAGAACTTTTTGCGGCTTCGGTGACATAACGTTTGATGCCCTTATTTTCAATAATGCTAGGGATATTCAACAAAATACTTAGAAATAATGCTTCGTGATTTGTGTATCACCTAACAACACAAAGCAATAAAACATTGAAAAACAAACAAATAAAAAATACACAAAATCTCACAATTCCACACAAATAACATGACGACCATTTACTTCTTGGCAATAACGAGGTCTATGTACTAATCCTTCAGTTACATTAACAAAATTTTCTACAAGAGGTTTTCTTATTTCACCAAAAATTCTGAGTTTCAATTCTTTCAAATTATTTGCTCGTTCGGTATAAACTTTAGATTTTAAATGTCCACATTGAAAGCAATCCAATGGATTAAGATCCGAAGAAAGAGCTGGCCATTCAATAAAACTCCTACGCATTAAACGCCTATTTGGACACATTTGATTTAAAAGACGCCGAACATTTAGAGAGCAATGGGGAGGTGCTCCGTTCTGCTACAACTAAATGTTATTAGGTTATTCCCCTTCTTTTTCAAGTGCAACAACAATTTGATTTTCTGACAGTTCTAATTAGTTCAAACATGCCTCATCTGAGAACATCACATTTTGTGCAAAAATGTGATCATTATTATCGTTTGATAGTTCTTGCACCAAATAAAGTTTATAGGGATAAAATTTTTCCTGTTACAGTACTGTCCCTACCAAACGGCGACTTACACATAAACGAAAGCGCTGCAATGGAAATTTGTGGTACTTCTTCCAACGTAATCGCAATATCTTGGGTTATATTTTCACTAGTTGCAGTCTTGGTCGTCCAGTTGTAGATTAATTTAACCATTTCTATTCAAATTATACTTTCTCAAGGTTTTTTACTAACCACGGTACGCGATATTTCATCTTGATTTTGATGCAGATTGTTAAATACAGTACAAACTTCTTGCTTTTATTTGACAACTTTGTTTAGATAGGTTTTTGTGTTCCCTTGCACCGCGGCCTGAAAGCGTAAGTATAATCAGCAAGCATTTCTGGTTCGAAGTCTACTTCCCTAAAATGAATTTGTCTGCGATCCTGTAGCCATCCCTTGAGTAACAAAGGCAGTGAATAGGAGTTTCATCTTCCTCTTAACAGAATCTGCATACTCTATGTTGTGTACGTATTTATTCATACAACAATGTTCTCTGAGGATCCTTGCTGTGTGCATTGTTTTCTCCCTTCCAAACGAAATGAGTTTTCTGCCGTTTTGTTGGATGGTCCCCCCATAAGAGCTCATTCCATTACTTTCGGTGTCTCTTTCTTAACCCTCTTCTAGTTTGCTCCCTGGCTGTGCAATAAACAATCCTGCAGGTTGGCTCTGACCATCTGTTCTGTGGCTACAGCTCTGGCCAGCTCGTCCGCTTTTTTATTGCTTTGTATGCCCTGATGTCCTGGTACCCACATCAGACAAAGTCTATTGTGCTCCCCCAGTTCCACCAGGTTTCAGTCCATGTTCAATGACCAGTTTGGAATTGAATTGATGTGATAGCGCTTTCAGTGCTGCGTGACTGTCAGTCTTAATGCAGATTGTCGATTTCTGTAGGATATCTGCAGCCTGATTTGGGCACAGCTAAGAATTGCCATAATTTCTATTTTAAACACTGTGGAAAAGTTTCCCAGGTTTATGCTAATTGCATTGCCCAGTCCGGATTTGTAGACGCCCAGACCTGTACCATTGTCTGATGTGGTTCCATCTGTATACCATACTTCTCAATGTGTATGTGTGATACCCATCCAGTCGTCCCGTTCTGGTATGATTACTTCGAACGGTTTTTGAAATTTAAATGAGATTCTTATTTTATCTGGCTCTATCCGCAAGATGAAGTTCTTTTTCAAAATGCATGAAGATTTCGGTATGACCTTAGTATCTCCCATAGCTATTCGTTTTCAGCTGGTATACCCCCATCCTGGCGTCCCCCTCCTCTCGTAGGTGTAGGAAGGGACATCCAGGAGTACTTCTAATGCGGCTGTTGGTGTTGTAGACATAGTTCCGATTATGCCTACACAGATCCGCCTTTATGTCTTGCGTTGACAACTTTACAAAACTTTTTACGCTTCTCATATTCTTTTGTTTTTATAGGGTGCTAGGCATTAAAACAAATTACAAAGTATATATTATTGTTAAATGTTTTGTTGAATACCTCTAAAATCATTAAAAATAAAGGCATGAAATCTTATATCACTGCACTCACACAAAAAAATAGTTTTATCGATATATCGAAAAATATACAGGGTCAGAGCCGCCCGCACATAAACGTCTGATCAGGACGGGCGCCGTTTCAAGATGATAAGTAATAGTAAATTTTTATACAGTGATCTTATTCATCAAGTAAAACTTAGATTGCACGATATAAAACAAGCAGTAAGTCAATACAAAATTTACAGTAACGTCATGTATCCGTTTTTCAGAGACAAAATTGGTGTAATATTATTTGGTATCATGAATTTCCGCAGAACGCTTTACCGATTCATCAATAAAGTCAATAAAAAATAATATTAAAAATACTCTAGATATAAAAGATCTAATTAAGAATGTTTGTGGTGGCTAGAGCTAGGACGATAATAATATATGATATAGCATATACAGGGCGAGTCTGCTAAGATTAATCAACTTCATATCTCAGTTATCTGAAATATTAAATAAAATACTTTTTATATAATATAATACAGATTGTAATAGGCAATGCCTTCTATGTATAGGTACTACCAAAAATATTTTTGAGCTATCCCTACAAGGTTAAATGATTTATAGGATCGGCTTATAAAAAAATTCTTTTAAAATAAATTTATAGTGTTGATCACTGCTTGGAACATTGTTGTCTGCAGCGCTTAATTGTTTAAAAATTGTTTAATTTAAGCGTTCTCCTAAAATATTTAAATGAATGTTAGGGATTTGTTGAAAGGCTAGTTTGTAACGTGAGAAGCGCGGGTTCAAATGCTGGAGAAGAACAAGTTTTTTAATTTAAAGTTTATTTTTTCGGTTGATGTTAGCGATATTAACAATTTCTTTGCTACTCTAGTTTTTATTATATGTGTTAATACCAAACGTACTTTTTCCTACCAATAGGGTTTATCGCATTATTGGTAAATAGTACAATCAAATTCTTTTTACTAAATAAACGATATTAGGAACAAAACTAATATGTTATTACCCCTAACATTAAACTAAATTGAAATATAATATAATAAGAAGAATAATGTCGCCCGAGAATCGAAACCCGGTTCTTAGCGAGAGAATCTGGCACCCAAAACAGCCCATTTAGACTATTCGTTGCGCGATGTCATTATTACATATAATAGTAATATACCGCGAATTGGGTTTTTAAATTAATTTACACTGTGTTACACTATAATCGCTAGCAGTACACACAAACTAATTTGTAAATTCGAAATGCCCTAGGAAGACAGTATCGGCGCAACACTGTTCCTCGGTGTATGCTTTAAGGTAGATATTTTTATTTTAATTTACATTTTACATTAATACCGCACTAATTTGAACTCAGACCAAATTCAACACATTTATTTAGATATTTTGTAAAACTCTTAAAGTAAATGTTTCCTAAAAAATTAAGCAGTAAGCAATGTTCCAAGCAATGATCAATACTAAAAGTTTTAATTTATCTACGCAGTTTCTAAAAATTATTTAAAATAACTGGAACAGGCAAAAAATACTTTTGATAGTGCCTATACATAGGGGGCACTGCCTATTAAAATTTGTCCAAAAATAGTTTTTCTAATATTTCATATACTCGTAATTGAGATGTCAAGGTGATTCGTCTTAGCAGACATCCTGTATTGAGTTGTTAATTTATGATAATTGACAGATGCTCTGTTTTTATGCCAACATACGTATATCGAGTATATCAAATAAAAAAAGTTGTCTTAACATTTTTTTTAATTTACAGATTGTGTTCGATGGTGCGGTGAAATATAATTTTGAACAAAAGTGCCTATTGCCCACGGGGCGGCACTGTACAGGGTATTCTATTTAAAACAAATAAAAACCGGAAGTACTTTTAAACCACTAATACTTTGATTATACCTGCCATATATCGAAACTTTCATGTAGAAAATATTGTTGAAATCGCGGTTGCTGTAGAGGAAATATTTGCAATGTGCCGTACTTTTGCCCAACCCCGTATAATAATTGTTTCTTAAGTAATGGAAATAAAACAGTATTGTAGCTCGCTGTTGGTCACTCGTTTCAAAGGCTAACAATTCATAT
>JABXWE010036480.1:0-21955 GCA_014611495.1 Limonius californicus
GCACGTCCAACCACATTATACGTACATAAAATATATAGAAACGATTACAGTGAGCTGACAAGTTTATAGAGGCTTTAACGCAAAAATACAATATTCTACATTTCCATGAAAATTCATTACAACTATTTATCTATAAAATAGAAGCAAATGTTGTTTTATATGGTTCCCAACACCTTGTACTATGCTGCCTGTAGGTTAAAAAATCGATCAATATATTCACTCGCAATGTACAATATTCATATATTATTATTAATTTATATTTTGTGCTAGACCATTAGCACATAAGGCTGTAAAAATACAGCATGGCTGATCACTATATTACACAAACGTTCAATAATTATACGTACAAAAATTGTCTGCGACTACAAAGGCAGCCGGGACCGGCGGCTTTTACGTGCTCTCTGAAGCAGGCTAAATAGCCGTTAGAAATAAAGACCATTAAGTAAATCCCTGCTCCATTTTAGTTTTAGTAAATTTTTTATTATTTTTATTTAGGATTTGCTTTGCCATTGCAAGTCCATGATAGTATTTGTGTATACTTAAAAAAACTTCTATTTAAAATTTAAATAAAGCCATAAGATAAACCGTTTTCAAAATACATGGCGTTAAATTATTATTTATTAAATAATTACAACTTCAGTCAAACCAATATTTATTTTTATTTTAGTTTAAATTCAGGATAAAGATTGTTCAGACTCTCGAGACACATTAGGCTCTTCTTAATAGAGATCTCGTTGCCCTACGTAACATATTGTTATTTCGAATTAGTTCTGCTGCCTCAAAAACGCGTCGCTTAAAATATTCAGCAGTCTCCGATGGTGTTTTGTATACCAAATTATCTAATCAAGTTAAAACCGGAAATGTTTGGGGGTAGGGGTGCTGTTCTCCTCTACTAATTACACGTCCTTCAACCCATTGATTCAAAAATTGTCTTACACGTAGCGCAAAGTGCACAGGAGCACCACCGTGCTGGTAGGTACCACATACTTGTCCGATCGCCAGAGAGACATCATCTATCAATCCTCCCAAATGATCTTCTAGAAAATTTAAATATCCGTATTCTGTATCTGTATTGGACTAAGACCAAATATACAAAAATTCTGGAATCCAGTGTTAGGAATTACGTAAAACTTAAGAAAAAGAAGCATATTAAGTTTCTTCAGATTTGTTCTTGGATCAACTTCTTGCCAAAATAGTGTTTTCACAACACAAAATCATTTACAGTTTATTAGTAACACGTGCTTATAGCTTTTTAGAGTCTCTATTGATTGATTTGCCTGAACGAAAACATCCTATTTGGAAAAAAACATATTCCTTTTCTGGAAACATAAAAGTTTCAGCAGCTGGTATGTGCTGTTGCACAACAGGATCCAACTCTGCTGGTTACCATGGTGGTGCGTGACATGCTTAACCTGCCTGATGTATGGTGTGTACGTGCGGGTATAGTCCTTTTACTCCTCTTGTAGGACCGTAATAGGAGGAGTGCAATTAATTTGGTCCCCAATGGCAGATGGAGACCACGACCTAAATTTTCTAACCTCTGGAATGATTCGATTAGTTAATTGCTAATGTATGGTTAACATATTAAATAGAAAGGACAACGTATTTTGAAATATGCATTTTAAAACTATTGTTTATGAGACAAATTTGAACGATGCCTGACATATTTTCAAATACCTGTTATTTTTAAAAGTAGTTGTAAACTATAGAAACATTTCTGAAGCAATTTTTATTAAATAAAAGCGTTTCTGATATGCATATTCAGACATATGTTTTGAAAACACAATTTAAGTCTTAGTTTTGGGAAAAATCACAGACAGTGACCATAATGCTGGGTATATTGTTATTATGTCTACAAGTATTTTCAAATACATATTTTGAAAAATGTTAATAAATGTTTATAGGGCGAAATTATTGAAGCGTTTGAATTGGTTGGTCTTTAGAAATAGAAGCGATACCGGTACAAACAAATATACAATTTCATGTCATTTCTAACTGCAATCCTTGTAACTGAAATGTATGAAAACTAAATCTCTTCACAGGAACGTCAGCCTTTTTGTGCCACTGCTGGGCATCGGCCTCTTCCCTGGCACGTGTTTCTCCTCCGCGCGAAGGTAGAAGCACGGAGGACCCACAGTTTAACGTCGAATCCGAACGACAGAAATTCCAGAGAAGGTTTTTAGCATTAAGGTCCCACGGTTGCAAGCCGGATTGGGAAATTGTGTGTGGTGGGTTGCAGAAAAGATTTTTATAAATCTGCATAGTAATGCTTAGGTTTCGAACACAAGCCAGAATCGACGTTTTACTCAGAAAGCGAGCGCTCTACCAACTTAGTTACAACACATTTCATATACAGAGGAATTAATATGGGCCCTCACTTTCATCCAGATAACATTATCTAAGGTAATGACTGTTAGGAAACTGTAACCGACAATGCCGATATCGCAGTCAACACTCCCACAGTCATTGATATTTGAATATAATCGATTAATAGTCTCACGTTTATGACTACTGGAAGTTTTTAAATCTATTTTATAATATGATATTTTCATTCTCGAAAAAGTATGGGATATAGGAATATTCTGAAACAGGGCGGGTAATTTTTATCTAGGAATTGTACTCATTGCCAAACATTATCTTTGGGAAGAATTTAATGATACATACTTGAAGGGTTTGGAAAAGCTTGACTTTAATGGGATTACACTAATAATGGCTGAATAGCCTGAAATTTGTATTTAAAAATGCTGGTTAATTAACCCCAAACTGCAATATCAACTACGGTCGATAAATGCAATAACCATGTACGTATTAGCAACTAATCGTTGCACTACTATAATATGTAAATATACATACAGGCTAATGAAAATTGATTATGATATACATCCCGTCGCTTTGCATGATAGTAGATACAAAATGCTACGCTGTTTTTCATACGCGAAAATGCTTGGTAAGTAAACGATTAATAAATACCGCCTGATCTATAGCAAGCGTTTTACAATACCAGTTTTGGGTTATCTATCACGAGGATAAAAAGTATCGAAAAACGTCTTGAAACATCTAACCTCCATTTATCTTGAAAGAGATTTTGTGCCCTTAACATCTGTTATTTATTACCTTTACGCGGAGCATCCATCCTAAAAATAAAATTGCTGAAGTGCGTTAATTCTTTAAATTGAATGAGTTCCCTTTAAATTTTCCCCTTCCCAGCGACTCCATTTATTAAGTATTTTCTAAAAATATACGGACGTGCAACAATCTGCGCTGCTTTAAATTCCTGGTTCTTTATAATCCTGAACTTTTATTTTATTGACAATTTACGCTGCACAGAACAGTTGTTCCCTATTTTTACTATTTAGCAATGTCCCGAAATACCTAATCTCTTTGAAAAATGGTTTCCACTTTACAGAATAAGCACTCGGTTAACACAAAAAAATCTAAGCAATTTAACAAGATTACTTGGAGAGTTTAGTTGAATTCTTTTCACAGAGCTAAACCTAGCGGGAGAATACAAAATAAGACCGCCGAACCACGAATCCGGGGTTATTTCACCCGGAAAAGCTTAGAGAGCAAAAACAGAACCGGAACTAATTGTCGCCTAACCCTAGATGACACAGTTTAGATAATGTAAACAAGAGAGCAATAATTTATTTGCAAATAAGATAATGCACAATTCTTTGCTACTAACGTTTAACAAAAAGTTGCAGCTTTTCTGTAACTAAAGCTTCGCCTTTGCAATAATCAGGGACTAAAACGTATAAAACGCATTTGCCTTTTTATTACTTGCGAAAATCCTATATTTAATAATACGAAATCTTGTTCATGCAAAATGAGTACAACTACCGTAAAATACGACCGGAAATGCCCAGGAATTTTTCATAAGTTACAGCATTGTGTTGTAAATTTATTTATATAAAGGCGCTTCCGTTTCCAGTTTATTTCACCCTTAGACGTTAGAGCGATACATATATTATGTTTAGTCATATTTTTGCCATCATTGCGAAATTATGTTTCTTTCGTGAAGATAAAAGTTACTATTATTCTACTATTATTCTGGAACTCACTTTGTATCCAACAAAGTGAGTTCCAGAATATTTTCTAATATTTTTGGTAGCTTATATGTGAGGAAGACTACTGCGTATACGCAACAATATATTTACAACAAATAACAACAATTTCAAGATAACAAAACACGAGAGCAAAATAACAATAATAACCGCACACTGCTGCACTGGAATGGTTTTGGGTACATACCCACGCTATCTTATAAGGGTAAAATGATTTACGTCAGCAGCGTGAGAAAGTACGCGTTTTCACCAGAGGAATGTGGCTGCTATTGTCCAAGATCCTTTCTGTGAATTTCGGAGGGTAGCTTGCGCCGTTACACTACCCTCTTGCTAGTGATAACCGTAATAAAATTTAAGCTTGGTGGCACTTCGGGAAGTGAACATGTCGTCAACTACGTGTGGTTATGGTTTTGGGCAGCTGGGACTGGTTCGGCGTAGATGGGCTTGGGGCCGCTTGAATGCAGGTGGGAACCGTGGTAAAAGTTTTTGGAAGCTGACTTTCTTCGGCCAGTGTAAAAGCAGGTTTCAATCTGTTGATGCTGATGGTTTCATATTTACCCCGAATGTTCAGAATAAACGTTCGTTCGGCTCTACATACGACCGGGAAAAGACCATCGTACGGAGATTGTAGAGGGCGTCGAACGGCGTCGTGAGGAAATATTTTTACAGCTGGTCAGTTCCTGAAATATAAAAGTGGACTACCATGACGAGAAGCCGGCGTTCGTCGCAGCTGTCGTATCCGTTGGCGAAGTTGCTTCACGAAGTCTGAAGTGTCCGGTGCTGGTTGTGAATCAAAAAATTCACCAGACAAGCGGATGTTGTCCCCATAGGTCTTCTTAGTGGGCTGTGTGGCTGTCAATGAGAACAGCTGGTAGGATGGCGGTCCAGTTCTCGCTTTCTTGGCATTTTGTTACACCTTTTAGTTAGCGGTGGAAACGATCCACCACTGGCCTGTTTATGGTATGCTGTGATCTCGAGATGTGAATTTGCTGTAAGACAAGTTAATTCTTTGAAGAGCTAGAACTCGAATTGGCGTCCTCTATCGGTGGTAACTTCGCGTGGAACGCCAAAGCGTGCTATCCACCTGCTGAAAAACGCTTTAGCTACAATCTTATTAACTGATCTCGCATATAAAAAGAAGGAACGCTTACTGAAGTAATTGTAATTTCTCTATATTCAATTCGAACTGTATTAAACGTCTGCAGGTTAACTATTTTTTAGTTGGAACCGTTGGCTGAGGTTACGTAATTAAGGAAAAAGTCGGTCCATACAAAAACTTAACAATAAGATATATCAGCAATGAGAAAAATGGTACTAAGACCATCGGAAAACGTGTCATTCGTATGGGTATTGTACTTTCTACAATGCACCTGAATATATAATAAGGTTCCTATTCAAGAAAATTACGTTATAACCACTCTGATGCATACATTTAAATACACTTTCTAGTATTAAGCACTTAACTTTCTATTGTATTTCTATTTTAAATTTTAAATTTCCATTTCTGAAACAGGCATCATCATCACCTACTTCATGGATAAGGTCTTCGGGCCTGTTCCGCCTCCAGTCGCCATGTCACTCTCGGTCTCCCTACATCCTTCCTTTTGGTTTGTAGCTTAGTGCTTGTTTTGGGAGTCTTGCCAGGCCCATTCCTTGCATGTGGCTATCCCATTGTTGCCTTTGAATTTGAATTCTGTCTTGCAATGCGGTCACCTTTAAATCATCCGTTATTTCTTCATTTTCTACTCGGTCCGCTCTTGTGCACCCTTTCACCGCTCTTAAGAACTTCATCTCTTAAGCTTAGATTCTTGATTTGTCTTTTTTAGGTATCGTCCAGCTTTCGCATCCAAACAGCAGAGTGGGCACTGCCATTGCGTTATAAAACTTAATTTGGGTGTCTCTTCTTGTTTGGTTTCCTTTGAACGTCCGTATTGTACCGCACATTGCTTGGAAGTGACTAAGCTTATTTTTGATATCAATTCACGTTGTTTACTACTATTTTGGATCTGATTGGTTCTTTGCCTTTGAAATTCATTATTTTGGTTTTTGGTTATTTTGAAGTCTTATTTTTCAGATATTATATTTAATTTATGTACAGCAATCTGCAATTCATCTTCGGTACTGGTGATGATTACTTGGTCGTCGTATATAATATGGAGTTTACTGAGCTATCGCGGTTTATGTATATTCCCGAAGGTGCTCCTTTCTTCCATTCATTAAGAATCTCTTAAACAGTAAAAGTTAATATGAATGTTATTATTCTCATCCATGTCGAGAACATTTTGTTCTTTAAATTGTATCGTCTACACCTTAGATGTGAGAAAAAGTGCTACGCCGAAGAAAGCACCCAGAGGAAGTCGAAAACAACAGTTAAAATAGGAAACTGGAGACACCAGTCACAATAAGTAGAAGTCTATAAAAAAGAGAATACTAGAGACATATTTCCACATTTTCATAAAGTTGACACTTTAAAGAAACTTTCAAACAAAACGTAGAGTGTAGCCCACGGAACAGGTGCTTCTTCTATTTAAAATTCTCATATCTATTCGTACAATATAATGACTATTTGTTGAAAAAATAATAATATCGTTCATATGTGTATAACACAACAATGTAATTTATATAGAGATCTGAAAGTGTGGCCTGTGAGGAACGTTTCAGTGTAGTTGGTTTGGGGAAAATCGCAAAAATAAAAATTTTAGGCTATGAAATAAAAAATAATGTTTATTCTTTAATATACCAAAATATGTTTCTTACATAATTATATAAAAAACACAACTTATTTATGATTTATATTAAAACAGTTTAAACAAACTTTTGCCGCACTCTCTATCTTTTTGACGACCTGCTTCATCTAGAAGATTTGAATAACACAGGCTATATTTCCTTCGAATCTTCTTACCGTCAGCGTTAGTTTTCTCAGACAGATGGTGGTATGATCTTGCAGAAGTTCTCAAGCTTTCATTTTGTGCTCGTTCTGGTATGTTCAACAAGTTTTCTGCAAAATGTTCTCGAAATTTGCATATTTGAATTTTCTATTTAGTTATATGTTTGTACAGGACCCAAGCATTGACAGCCGATGTTCTTATTAAATGTTCAGTGCCAAGTTTCCGGTATCACTTCACTCCTTTTCGAATAGTTGTGACGTAGGAAGCCATTTGATCAGAGAAGTCTGTCCCAGACTTTTGTTTGTTGTAAGATAATATCGCTAAAGGTTTTTCTGCGGCCTTTCGGTATCTACGTTTTCTAGTTGGCTCAATTTGGCGGTTAGTAGAAGGTTCTTGTAGCGTTGTTATCAGGTCATGATTAGTAGGAGATTGTCCTTGAATGATTTGAGAATGGAGCGGTACCATAACAGGCACATCTTTTATTGAAAGTAGCCTAACATCCCGCGTATCCTTCCATTTTATAATTACGATACCATTTTGATCCTCACGGGATACCATTTCTCCCCTTTTCACATTTGCTTAGACTCCTTGGGTATATTCTTCTTATTTTGCTTGAGTGTTCCGACCAGATGAGTTTTTTTATCAAGCATAGATTTGGCTAGTTCGTAGTCAGTGCAGATATTGACTACGTACAAAATTCTCCTTTGATTCAGAAGTTCTCCACACAGTTCATGACAGACATTTCTAGCTAATCCTTCAGGTTGTCCTGTTGCAGATTTTCCTGAATATATTTTGAAGGCCCATGTGTACCCATCGATGGAACGCAATTTGAAAAGCTTTATGTCGTAACGGTGGGCTTTGTTCGGTATATATTGCTTGAATACCAGACGCCCTCTCCAAGGAACTAGGGTTTCGTCTGTTACAATATATTCGCCGGGGAAAAATAATGCTTGGTATTTCCTTTGCAAGATATCAACTAAAGGTTTAATTTTTCTAAGACGATCGCCTCTTTCAATTACTTCATTGCTGCAGTGTAACATACTTAGCAATAAGTGATATCGATTTCATCACTTAATTGAACGTGGAATATCTAACCGACAAATGCTACGAGCTGCCCAATAATCTGACAGTCTATTTAACCTAACTAAACCCATTCATAGAAAATTTTTCATTTGTGCTACATTAGTTGGTCGTAAACCGTAAAATATATGTATGCATATTTGAACGACGTGGCCCCACACATAAACTTATATATAAATTTCCTTAGAGGCCGCATCATCACATATGAATGACAATAAAAAAATAACCAAACGTGCAGAAAATAAAAAATCTGTACAAAATATGTATGAAATAGTGTATTTTTGTGATTAAAATTCGCATGAAATGAAAAAAGTAAGGTGCCCCCTGGGGTTATTTCTTATTACAACGCTTCGCAGCCAGTGTGTTAAAGAAAATTGTACTTTTTTAAGTTCTAAATTCTACCATGAAAACACAATCAAACATGGGATGAGACAGTATCGCTGTTAAAGGTTTAATAAAATGTCACAACTACCACTGCTTAACGGATTTCCTTTTTTATGTAAATATATAACGTTTTACGAATTACAGCTTAATCTAGAAGGCAAATAACAACACTTTCGTTAGAATTGCTACCCCTTAAAGAACGTGTTCAATCTGCATTTTTATACGTCTTGCTTTAATTTATTACGTCGGCGGCGAACATTTACACAACACTGTTTGTGTCACGGATTTTTGGTGTTTTCGTACCGTAAAGCTATTCTAAGTCCCTTCTACACTTTAACAGGATAATTACCGTTCAAAGTGTTAAAAAAAGCAAAAAAAAAAAAACGAAATCTGCTGGCACGTTTGCCATACTTATAGCTGTTTGTCGTTGCAGTATACATATATTTCATTTTTTATTAAATCAGAAGGTTACTATACGAAGTATGCAACCCAAGTTAGATATTTCACAATACTTGATACGGTTTCAGTCACAACAATATTAATGTGGAACGGATATTAATAATACAAACACAGTTTAATAATTATTTATTTGTTGTATCAAAATATCTTCAAATTTCCAGGCAGCTTAATTTATAATTTAATATACGGGGTGGAACAGCTAAAACTGATTGACGCAACTCAACATAATTATATGTTAGCGTGGAGAAAAAAAAATTAAAAATGGATATGTGAATTGCAATAGTTTGCAAAAGTCTTTTCTTCCATATAACATCCATGCAAATACAAAAATATCTTCTGCCCTCTACAAACCTGACAATTTCTGATATTTTACATAGTTGTAAACAAAATCACAATTTGTTGCCAAACTATTAGTAGAAAATGTTTACGTGGTTTGAGCCATTTTAAATACTGATGACATATTGAAGCAAACTGCCAGAATATACAAATTCGTTTAACTAGTCATTAAGAGATGATGCCACATTAGTGCCAATTAGTCACTGAAATAGAAGGTTCACCAATTTTATATTGCGTATTTACATCAGTTCTCGTTATTATTTGCTGTTAGTTCCATTTAAGAGTGTATTATTTTCTAATCCAAATTAGTGTAAAAATACCAGAGGAAACGTAGCGTCCGCTATATTTTGTCCTCCTTATGAACTTAATGCTGTGCCAACGTATCAAGATATGATAAATTGTTATTTGTGGATAAGGGATGACTTGAAGGACAGAAATTTCTCACAAAGAACCTACCTTGTATTAGATATCAGAAAAGCTAGGCAAATTAATTGAGGTTATATAGAGGAACGCTTCAATACCAACTGTGACACAATCGTGTGCTACAAGAGATCCAAAAATACCACGAGAAGTACCTCAGTCTAAGAAAGTATCCCGAAATGCGATGAAACAAACAATTTGAATCCTAGTTTGAAACTTTTCGAAACCAGGAAAAATCTTAGACTGTTTCATATTGCGGCTTCCAAATGTAAGTGTTTTTATCTTGTTTAATGTGAAAAGCCGAAGGAAATTCCCCTTAAGGAACAAGCGTATCTTCTTTATCAATGAACAACAAGAAAAATGGCCATAGGTGGTATTGATGTACCCGAAGTAAAAAAAACTAACAAACGGAAGAATGAAAACTACAAAATCTGAACGAATTGAAAAATGTAAATGCGTAACCATTCCTGATCAAACAAAACTTTTGAGAGATTATGACACTGATACTGACGCCTCTTCTGCACATTTCGAGAATATACCATCTGAAACAGAATTACAGAAACACTTGCAACCGTCAATCTCTAAAGAAGATACACGGTGCGCTCAAATGAGTCTAAAAATTCCAACCCTTTCCAGTTTTCGACCAGTGCTTTGGCCGTGTTACAGGACATTGGTATCGTGACAGTGGCAGTTTCATTCAAAATTATTGACACAAGTAAAGTACGCAGAGCTCGAAAGTGAAATCGCTCTAGTGTCAAGCATGACGTTCCTACAACCACAGTAGAAATAAGAGGCATTTACTTCGATGGCAGACAAGACAAAACTCTAACTCAAGAAAGGTAGGAGACAATATCATGGAAGAACGATCAACGAAGAACACATATTTCTCATCAAAAAACCAGGATCTGTGTTTTTAAACCATATCACCCTTGGTTCAGCTAAAAATGTGCAAAAATGTAACGGACTTTTTTACTGAAAATAATATCTATTGGTAGTTGAATGTTTAAGTGTCCTTGCCATATTCAGACAGTGGAAAGATGTGTGAAACTTGTGGCATAAGCAATAATAGAGCAACTTTTGGTAGCTATTACATTAACGATTTTCGAAAACAAACTTATTTCACTTTTCTCTCCACGCTAATGCATGTGTCACAGCAACTTAGTTGATTTAATATTTTATAGTCTAGAATGGGTCATAGTTACTTTCTGTTAAGTTGTGCTCTTATTGTAGTAATTAGCAGTTTTACTAATATTAATTATATTAGGATTTTACAAGAAAAACACAAGCGAAAAATGAGAAAATAATTAATACCAAAATTTCATTTAATTCATTAAATGTTCAAAATTGTCTGCTTCTACTTCCACACTTTTCTAATTCGTTTTAATAACGATCTAAGCAGTAGAGGCAGCGTGTCTGGTGTAATTGATATACATACAGGGAGATTCAATTTTATAAAATATACACATAAGTATACATCAAGTATATAAAGACAATGAGATGACCCCCCCACATGATGTGAAAATTCAGCAGTGGCTGTTAATTTGTGTGCTCAATGCTATCCTCGACGAAGACAGCCAAGTAATTTTTTACCGTCTAGAATCTCTTTAGGACTAGGCGGTCAATTTAAATACAAAAGGAAACAAAATATAGCAAGCAATTTTAAATTAATTACAATCATTCAGGTAATAAACTAAAATGTTCGCGTAAACCAAAGGGAGTTAAATCAGCAAGGGCAGTTTTCGTTATGTACAACGAAATCTTGTTAAAATAATGGTTATTCATATCATTTAAGGCTAGTTTCACCTTATGTGAAAATGATTATTCTGTAAAAATTCGATTTTGTGCAATTATGCGTCAACAGTGAAGTTCTGCGTTTACTACCTTGAAACATGCAATGTTCACCTATAAGGTTGTTTGAATAAGCTTAGCAGGTACTACTATTCTCAAACAAATCCATGTAGAGCCAGAGAAGCACATTCTCAACTTTGTATCGATTTTATTTTCACATCCCAAATATCTATTTTCTATACACTAAATATATGTCACTTTTGGCAATCAATTCAAGAACATTTGGTAAAACCACTCCGTGAGCATTTCGTTCCTTAAATTGTGCTTTCTGCCACCTAAGAAATGCAGAATTGGGGTTTCATAAAAGAGAGTAACCGTAGGAATGCAAGAATAACTATATACATGGTTTTTCATGAAGTAGAACAATAAAGGCACCAATTAGAGCAAATAGGAGAAATCTAGATTCAATTATGTTTTAAATTTCACCCATATATTCAACACTACTAACCCTTAAACAACGGCGTGGGGTCACTCGGCGACCCCAGAAATGGATTTTGTCCTATAACTTTCCAAAAAAATTTATTAAAATTTGACCTTCTAGCTACTGGATTTTTGTTCAATTACCCATATGAAAAAGTATTTTTTTCTATAAATATCTGCCTATTTTTCGTATTAGAGCCCAAAAGTTGCTTTGGGTTCCACGTGTTACCCCACGCCGTAGTCTACGTTACAACATGGACGGGCAGCTGATGTCAGTAGTCGGCTATTTTTGATGTTGGTAATGAAGGTATTCACTTTGCAAATAGCTATCGTGTTACCACAATTAATGTGCTGCATTATAAAGTGATTTTAGAAGTCAATTACGGATTAATAGTTGTGTAGAATTTGAGTGTGAGTCATTATCCTTTATCGTGTGCTGTGGTTTGAATATTGTCGAAGCGTCCACTTACTCAGGCGGAGCTTGAAGAAGAAGCTTTAAGGAATTTAGACGACGTTTTTGTGGAGTGCGATACAAACGAAGATATTGAAGATCCCAATTATATTGCCGTTGAGGAAAGCAATGTTTCGAAGTTGGAAGATAATCTTAAATTTGTAGAGGATGAAAATGGTGGTAATCACCATATCCATATCCCATAATGACTATGAAAAATAAATGTTTATGAGAAACTAGAACAATCTGTAGGTGGAAAATAGTAGGCTATGTCTGGTAAAGCATGGTCAGCAAATCCTCTTACGCATAGTCGTCGTCGAAATCATAATATTGTAACTATGAAGCCGGCACTAACTCAATATGAAGCCACTGCAATTGGCATTATCGATATCTTTAATGTTTTTGTGACAGAAAACATGAAAATAAAGATTTGTGTGCATACTAATGAAGAGACTTCCCGAGTTTATGATGCTTACAATCAAAAAATCCTAAGATTCAGAAAGTGTAGAAACCACTGGTGGAAGTAGAATTAGATGCCTTTATTAGAGTGTTGTTTTCTACAGGAGTCTTGCATTGCAGAAAAGAAAATACCTCACAAATGTGGACAACAAATGAATCGATCCAAAGAGCAATTTTTACTATGTCAATGTCCCGTGATAGATTTATTCTTACATATCAGGTTTGATGGCAAACTAACTAGGCCATTGAGAAGAGAAACGGATAAATTGTCGGCCATGCGTGAGGTATGGGGTCAGTAAAAATTGTAAAAATCTTATATACCAAATGAAACGGTAACTATAGATAAACAGCTGGTTGCTTTTCGTGGCAAATGTTCTTTCCGCCAGTATACGAAATCAAAACCGGCAAAATAAAGAATTAAAATTTGGGCGGCAGCTGATGTAAAAACAACATATTTGTATAACTTACAAGTTTACACAGGAAAACTTGCTGGTTATCGGACGGAGAACGATCAAGGCTCACGTGTTGTAAAAGATCTTATGGTACCACTTTACAATACTGGACGAGGTGTAACGATCGACAACTGTTTTACTTCGGTGCCTTTAGCTGAATTCTTGTTGCCTAAAAAGATTACATTGCTGGGAATACTTAGAAAAACCAGACCACGCAAGGAATGAAGCAGATCAAGGCAAAAGCAGTATACTCATCAAAATTTGCATGTATGTGTACGGTATCGTATGTACCTAAACAGGGAAAAATGGTTCACATGTTATCGTCTCAGCATGATAATCCACAAATTTCTGAGGGAGAACAACAGAAGCCAATAATGATTAAGGATTGTAATGTCACTAAGGGTGGAGTAGATATTGTTGATAAGCTTTGCCCAAGGTCTGCTGACAAAAAGCCCAAATGAGATGTACCATTTGCATAATGTTTGTTTGTAATGTCCACACACGGGAAAAAATCATCAAAAATACTTCCTACGTAGACCACGAGGACTAACGAGACGAAATGAGAGTGTTTTTTACTTTTAGTACTTTAATATGCTATAATTATATTATTAATGTTCATTTAATAAATTAAATATGAAATATTGCATACATAAGCTTCATTTTAATATTATCTAACAGCTTTAACCCATATTTTTACTTATTTGCCAAAAAATGACTGGGATCTGTCAGTTACCCCACGCCGTAAATTACGCTGGCCAAAATAACGTCGTAGCTTGAGGGTTAAGCTAGCAATAGTGCATTAGATGAGTAGAACTGCATCTACCATTCGTAAATAAATCTTCGCTGACCTAGAACAGCGTAATTTCGGATAGTGTTTTCAGTGAGTGTTTGATGTGATATACTATACAATCATGTTAAGTTAATTAGTAATAATAAATTAAGTGATACAAACACAGGAAATTAGATTTCGCAGGAATTTCCACATCTATGCTTTGCAGCAAGTCCGGACCTCACAGCTTGAATATTTTATAGAGTGCAGTAAAGCAACAAGTGTATACATCGCCAATAATAGATTTGAAGAGTGTGCAGAACAAAATTGTAAACGTATGCAGATTATTCATAAACTCCAAACTCATAAAGTATTTTCAATATAGATTTACCTGATACACATCAGAGTCAATCTGCGATTTCAGTTATATTTTAGCTGAGTGATCTTGTCTTTCCACACGTATATGCAATTTTATTTATACAAAGTCACTGTTTGTACCTATAGCGGTTATTTGAACTTTACATGAGAGTAAGCAAACTACATTTACTAATTCACATAATCAAAAAATGTTATTGCATACATATTAACCCCTTATTTTTTTTGTTAAACGTTTATTATGCGATCTGTTAATACAAACAATAGGCATATATTTTGAGTGGCACAATGTCATGAGAGAGATGCGTTCCACTGAACACAACTCTATATGTTAATATGTATATTAACCCCTTATTGCATGATTTTTTATTTTTTAACAGAAAAAAACACCAAGGTAGAAAAAAATACGCTGATAAACGGAAGAATACTAAAAAAATGTTTAATAAATTTTTCTACAAAGAAAATACAAAATAAAGTTTGTGCCATATTTGATACAATATGCAACAACAAAATGGAATAGGAGTAAAAATAGATTTATTCTGTGTGAAACCGAATAAAGTAGTTTCGATCCTTATTCAGACATAGTGGAAGTTGACATTTATAGCAGTAGATATACGATTGGGACTTGCAATTTGGGTATTTGCATCAATTTTTTGCATGTTCTCGCCACTCAGGTAAATGGTCCAAACCGTCTTTACGTATTTCTCGTTGAGGTAGTTCTGAAGCCGCACCGCGTTTTCTTTTTTTTTTCGTAAGCTGTTTGCAGGTCTGTACTGGGTCTGTCCTTACCAGTTCTTTAGGAAATAAAAACCGAGAATATTTCAACGGGGTCTCCAGTACAGTTACTTCTGGTGGCATATTTTGGCTTCCCAAAAATTTGATCTCTTCTGGATCTCTTATGAGGTTTCCAATCTTCCAAGTGCCGGGATAAAGTTTTTCAGCCAATTCTGATAGTGGAATGTTATCGTCATCGTCATTGTAAGAGGGCGAGTCATCGTCTTCAGTAGACTCTAAGTCGTTTTCTGGTATAATATCTTCCTCTGTAGTATGTGTATTCTCTTCCTCGAAATCGGGTTCGGGGGTTAAAATTCTGTCGTCCTCGTCGTCTGAGAGACCAGAACACTCACTTTGATTATCACTCGGTAAATCCTGAATATACTTAGTGGTCCCATAAAATAAACTGGGATCCATCTGAAATGACCAATATTTATATATATGTACGTTGTTCTTTTCATGCATGTTGTACCACGAAATACGCAAATGCATGCTGTCTCAAATATGACTCAAACAATATTTTGCAAAAAACATATAGTCAGAAACATTGTTTTGTTATAAACTCACCTTCAAACGAAAGGGGAAAGGAAGCACTACACAGTAGTATTTTTTCTAACTAGAATAATACTTTTCATACGAAAAAACGGCACTGAAACTACACTTTGCACGTGGAAGCACAATTCTTGCATACTGCAACTTGTATAAGTGACAATCACGTAGTCTTATGAAAAAAAGGTGGGGGTTTTATATTTGTACAGTCACCGATGCGTCCCAGATATGCTACACCATGCTGAAACGAGCAAATTATATTACTGGTGTTAGAAAACAATTTTTTTTGTTGGTGTCATATATGACACGCTATGCAATAAGGGGTTAACAGAACTTTATATGTAAATCTGTTCCAGAGTAATACACTATAACCACTTTAATAGTAATAAATGTATTCCTTCTTGTGAAAACAAAAAAGTTAAGGCGTCGGATTCGATCTACTTTAGTAACATCATAGATATCATTTATACAGACATAAGTAGGTCTGCTCCCAACGGACATGATTATGAGATCAGGACACTAGTTCATAAAAGGAATCTCGCTGGTATTCATGGATTCTCTGTCAGCCATATCTACAGTATACTAAAAAGTTAGATAAAATATTCCCCGGACTTTTTCGCCTTCCAAACTTTTGACAGTAAAAACTGAAATAACTTCTGTATTCAAGAGGTAGCCAGGCGGGTGAAAGTATATTCAGTAAGTTTTAATTTTATATTTCATGTGGTATTTGACCGTTGCAGTACGGTGCTATTTAGTAAAATTTTGCGATGACTTAATTTGTACAACCAACAATTCAGTATGAAATGTACGTATGGTAAACTACGTACACTAAAAGGATATATTTCAAAATAGTAAGTAGTAAAAAGGGTTACTGTTGTTATTGGTTTATAGCTTACATGTTGTTCTAACCTGTACATAAAAATTTTTTTGAGTATCTTGGATATGTATTCACCTAGCACATTTTAGTTGATTTATTTGAACATTGAATACCATTTCAAAAAACGATTCCATTGTAATTTTTGTTGACTACAGTAAATCGGAAATAGCAACTCAAGTACAGAAAAGCATCTTGTTTTTAGAGATTCTTTATAATTTAAGTGATATTCAATTGCAGTACATGCCTTAATACTGCTGTTCTTAAACATATTTCCAAACCTTCATGCATCTACGCTGGGTTATAAATCAGTACATTACAGTTTGAACTGTTCTTGATGAATTTTAATTTTAGTTTAAGATTGAAACCACGACTCAAAATCTATCTGAAAAATCTTTATTTAAATATTTGAAACCAAGTGGGAACAAGCGGCTTGCGTACAACGTTTAGCCGAGGTTAGTTGCTGATTTAAGATTATTCTTAACTACCGACATGCCGGAATGTTTATCCTCCAACGCTTTCGCCAGGTTAATTCCTACTTTCAAGTAGTGTTTAATATTATTCGGCAATATATACACACAGTGGTAGTACATAATTTAGAAAATTCAAACTGTGGTATATAAGCGCATACAGCAATTAAATACTATTTCAGGTTAATTTGTTCATACTAAAGTGACAGTAGTTCAAATGACGAAAGCTTAAAAAAAATCGACTGACAAATAAGCTGTTTTATTGACGAATGCTGCTCACGTAACCTCACTATTTAACATATCATTGATTAAAATAAACCTCCAATAAGAATTTATGAAATGCTATGGTGGAAATGAAACATTTTGCATTATTTCCCTAGCCGCACTTGTAAATTCCAAAGTACTGCTTTCTTGAAATTGTTTGTAATGGTATTTAGGTTGTAGCAGCTCCTGGAAATTCAATAAATTATTATTTTAAACATTTATTATATTTCCAAAAACCAGCAATCATAGTTCCATTGCAAGTTAAAAATAAGATTAAACTCCGTGTTAGACTTAAAAATAATTATTTTTGTGTAACTAAAAGAAGCACAAATAACAATAAATCACACGACATAACAAGTATCAATTGCAAACCGCTAATACAATGAAAGTTTGGAGACAAACGTCACAACCGGCTAAAACAGGGATACCTAAAAATTCAGGTTTTGTTACCATTGTACCCGGTATTACAATGTTTTAAAATTTAAATGGATGTAGAAATATTACAGAACCGGCTCAAATTGAAAATTTGTTTGACAAAGTTTACATTCATTAGGACATTCCTTTATGGTAGCGTTTCTCAACCTTTTTCTATTTGCCACCCAATTTTCAGTAACAATTCTCATTGGCGCCCCCCCCCTCTCATACAATAATTTTTACTGAAATCGTGCTGTAATTGTAATATTAGTTTCTATTTAATTGTATTTTGACGCTAAAGCTACACTACCACCTTAATTCTTAAAATTCTTAAAAAGCAAACCTTTAAAAATTACCACGAATAGGTAAATTTATTGATAGTTGGCAACACCGATCCGCTGCATTGATAAAACTAGGTTCGATGCCTCTCTATTGCTCTCTGTCTTACGTCCACCATATCGGATATTCTCGCGGCTTCGCGAGAAGTTCAGATTTGTCTCGGACATTCTGGAACGTCTACGAGACCGCGATGCTCGCGTGTGTAAATGCTGCACCTCGTTCAATTACAGCCAGTCTCAGTCGAGTCGATCCTTCTATCTTGAATGGGTATGTTGTAATTTGCGTGTTAACTGCAATTTACGGTATTCGAGTAGCAGTAGATTTATAGAGAATCATGGATAAATATTTAAATGGGCGTAAGCGAGCATTAGACGATAGTGAAGCATCAATAAGTGCACAGACGAGCGTGGTTCCGAAGATAAAATCAAGAAAATATTATCAAGAATACTTAAATTTTGGGTTTACCAGCACTGAATTAAATGAAGAAGAAAAGCCCCTGTGTGTCATTTGCTCAAAAATTTTGGTAGCAGACAGCATGAAACCCAATAAACTTAAACGACATTTTGAAACGCTTCATAGTGAGTACTTTAACAAACCCCAGCAATTCTTCGAATTAAAATTAAGAGCATATTAAAAGCAAAAATCATTTAAGAAAAAACTTTATCTGTGAATGAAAAAGCTTTATTTTCCTCTTACAAAGTTGAATATAAAATAGCCAGATGTAAAAAGCCTCACACCATTGGTGAAGAACTTATTCTGCCAGCTGCAATTGAGATTGTACAAACTATGTTTGGAGATAATTTTGCCAAACAATTGCAGTCCATACCTCTATCAAATGATACTGTTGCCCGTCGAATTGGTGATGTAGCTGAAGATCAGCTTTTGGGGAAGTTGCGTTTACAAATTGTTTTCAATTCAGCTTGATGAGGCAACAGATAGCAATAAAGATGCTCATTGAATTGGCTATGTTCGATTTTGTGATGGTATGTCAGCAATAGAGGAACTACTTTTCTGTAAACCAATATAACTCAAAGCATCAGCACTTGCATTATTTGCTATCTTTAATGATTTTCTAAACAAAGCAACCATCGAGTGAAAAAATTTCGTCGGAATATACACCGATGGTACTCGTACAATGTCTGGAAGATTCCAAAGCATACAAGCACTTGTGAAACAAAAATCTCCCCAGTGTGTCTAGACACATTGCGTGATCCACAGAGAAGCTCTGGCTTCCAAAGAAATGAGTCCTGGTCTGAATATTGTGCTGAGACGGTTGTACCCGTAGTAAATTATATAAAAATGAGAAGAGGAAAACCGACCGGAAACCGAGAAGTTTCGGTATGATTTATTTGTGATGAAATTGAGCTACTTGGTTGACATATTAGACCTAGAATCTTCAACTCCAAGGAGCATATGTTGGATATGAGTGATAAAGATAATGCATTTTATAAAAAATTGGAAATGTGGAGCAGAAATATAGAGCAAAAACGTAATAATGTTTACAAATATGGATAAATGTATTAAAACTTACAAGGCCGAAGAACAACATGTGAAAGTTGTTTTTGTAACCATTGAAAATGATTTAGCCATGCTGGCAAAGAATTTTAAAATGTATTTTCTTGCTGACGAGCAAGTTAGCAAGTTACGAGTGGGTTAGGGACCCATTTCAAAATACTCCCGAAGGTCTCTCAACTGCCGAAGTAGAAATCTTCATAGGCTTCACGGCAAGTGGCGAAATCAAAAGAAAATTTGGTAATAAATTACTCTTTGAATTTTGAGCAGGGTTTTCTGCACTGAAAACAAGAGTATTTCGTATGCTATTACCATTTTCAACATCCTACCTTTGCGAAACCGGGTTTTCTGCGGTGTCTACTTTGAAGACAAAATATAGATCTCAGCTAAATTTTAAAAAATCTCAGAGTGTCAATTACTAATATTAAACCTTCTTTCGAAAAACTTTGCTCTGCAAGACAGGCCCAAGGGAGTCACTAATAATTATTAAACTTGTTTTTAATTTAGTATTGACTAGTTAATTATTAAATTCATTGTTCAGTACTAATACAATCCTATTTATAAGTGTATTATATCATTGTAAACGTGTATTTTATTTTTTATTATGCAGAATGTATTTTACTGCTTTTGTCTCAGTAAATTAAATAAATTTTTAATAATTTTTTTTCTTATTTTTTTCAATATGCTCGAGCCCCCCATTAAGTGTTATCCTGTCCCCCTAGAGAGGCTCGCCCCACAGTTTGAGAATGGCTGCTTTATGGAGTTTACACCTTAACTCCGGTTCCCATTTTAGTAGCCCACTCTAGGTAACTGTAATTTATTATATACTCAATTAAGGGGAGTTTTAAACTAATGCATTATGCAATCCTATGCTATTTCAAATTATATCAACCATGGTATATTTTACATAGTACGGATTTTAATTTCGTTTTATCAACTAAGTATCACTAAACTTAGTTAGCTATGGCAGAGAAAGAAACTTCATAGAAATGTCTTTCCACGAAAAGTAGAGCTTCTGTAAAATATAAATGCTGAACACTAATATACTAAATTTCAGATCTATTTTATATATAAAATAAGCTAGGTTAGATTAAAAAATAATTAAAAAATTTCTTGTTATATTGTTATTAATGATAGAAAAGTTATGATGAGAAACATAGGAAACAATCTGCCGACAGCGCCCTCTGCAATATGCAGTGAAGCCTATACGTTGAGAATGTTCGACTTCCCTTGAAGTGGATATGTAGCAATTTTCAGCTTGGTCCGCCATTTTGTTTCCGAAATATAACCAATGCTAAAAATATATTTTTCCTCTTGAAAACACCGTAGCTTCTTAAAGGACGAGGTATCTCTTACATAAAAACAGATTTGAAATTAGTATTACCTGGCTATTTAAGGTTTTTTAAGAACTATCTCTTGGTCTCCTAAATTTTCCTACGATTTTAACAATTTGCATAAATAAGTCTTTTTTACTTTTCTTTGGATATAAACAACATTTCAATTTCAAATTTAGGATACTTGTTTTCCACACGCCCAACTAGGGTATGACATAATTTGGTACTTCTACGTCACATTAGTAGTAGCATTAAATAATACATCGAAGTAAACTGCGATACGTCTAGACGAGAATAAAGTAAATTTACTCTGGAAACTTAAAATGTGGATGAAACAGCATTAAGCAAACAATAAACATGCCTCCAGTTACTAATTGGATTTGTAATTGTATAATACTAAAATATGAAAGTCAATAAAGTCAATAAAGGTCTTCGACAAGGATGTTGTCTATCTCCCACGTTATTTAAACTGTTTTTAAACTCAGCACTGAAGCAGTGGATTAGAAAGTGTAACAGAAAGGGAATCGACATTGTGGAAAGAAATGTTTTTACTTTACTTACTATTTGCGGACGATCAAGTTATTCTGGCGGAGGATTACGATGACGCATACTACATGTTTAGAAAACTGGTAGGAGATTACAAAGCATGTGGTCTAGAAACAAATATGGAAAAGACGAAGTACATGACGATTGCGGAAATTGGAGAAAATATGAAGTTAGGCATGCTTACTATTGAAAATACTCACGAATGTAGATACAAAGTGATTTTTTAAAAAGTCAATTGCAGTAGCCTAGTGATTGTCCCGTCTATATTAAGCTTCAGAATCTGACAATATGAAAATTGTATGCTGTGAAAGAAATCTTGACGAAAAACCTGTAATTTACTTACCTTAATAAATTACAAATCAGTTGCAACTAAATACTTGTTCATTTTCACATTTTGTTGGGCCAAAATTTTTAACTACCTGAACTGTCACACAGTTTGACATACAGGTAAATGTCATTCAAAGCACATTACAG
>JABXWE010036483.1:0-13181 GCA_014611495.1 Limonius californicus
AGCCACCCTTGCCGTTTTTGTTGGTGGTCGTCTAGACCGGAGTCGGTTATGGTTGGCATCTTCGATATCCTGATGGATGGGTAAATTTCCATTGTCCATGATCTTTTTGTACTCGTTCGTAAGAGCATTTATTCGTCGCAGTTGAGGGGGTGGGATATGGCTTAGGACTGGAAGCCATTGCGTGGGAGTTGGTTTGATGACACCAGCAATCATTCTCATGGTGTTATTTAGCTGCACATCTATTTTATGTACATGTGGGCTGTTTAACCAAACTGGAGCGCAGTATTCAGCAGTTGAAAAAACAAGGCCTAGCGCAGAGGAGCGCAGAGTGGAAGCCCGTGCTTAAAATAAGGATGATGCAAAGCTAGAATGCTTTTCGAAAGGAAACCTCTCATTCACATTTCCCGAAGTTCTTTTAATTTGGGAAACAGCTGAAAGTCGCTGAGGCCCGAAGCTGGTGAATATGAGGATTATTCTAAAATTTCAAATACAGCTTTGTGGATAGCAGCCGTAGAAAACTAGCTCTTGCGAGGGGAGCGTTTTAATTTTTCACACCTTTTTACATTATAGCCTCACGAACTTTCGGTATGAGTTTTGCGTAATAGCATCCCGTTATTGTGTGACCACGTGGTAAATAATCAACAAAATTAACTCCCTCAGAACCAATAAACATTGTTACCATTATCTTTCCGGCCGATGACGTCACATGGAACTTTCATGGGGGCGTGGAACCACGATGCTGACATTCGATACTTTACCGTTTTAACTCTGAGTCAAAGCGATGAACTCAGGCTTCATCTACAGTTATAGTCCTTTCCAAAAATCCATCCAAATATGTGTCCATTAATTTCAAATTGCTCGCAGCAATGAAAACCCTAGCCCGCTTCTGATCAGGTGACAACATTTTCCGAATCCATCGTGCGCAGACCTTTTTCAGACCCAATTCCGCGTGCAAAATTTTTTCAGCTCTTCCAAAGGAAAAGTAACATGTCCCAGCATTATATTTGACCGTAATTCTCCGATCACTCAGTACCATATCATGGACCAAACACTCCGGATATGTAATTATAAATTTTCTGCGGGGATTAACCCTTGTTAAAAAGATATTTTATCACAGCCGTTGTCTCGAGTTTTTCCATTTCTATAAAATCAGTAACACCACAGGAATATTAAATGTATAACTTTTATAAACAAGAAGATAGGCATCTGCAACTTGGCACATATTAATATCAATAATTTACGTTTCTAGAAAAATAAATATTCATTTGTCTGTCAATGTCTGTGAGGGACAATAATTGGTGAACCATCCTCATAATAATGATCAAAATACAGTTCAACTACGTAACACAAAAAATATTTAGTTTTAGACTTATCATCCCTACGGATATTCACATAAGGTTGAATTGCTTAACATACCTGGATGAATTCTTTCTAGATATTTAATAGCTAATGCTGCTTAGGATGCTTTAAGGGGAGTTAGCTATCACTACAGTGGAGTTTTCATGCCATATCCACAAAACTGACCGCATTCAATCTAAATAAGGAGTTTCGTAATACGATGGCCATACACATAAAAATGCAGAGTGCACGTACCAAACGGTTTATCGATTTTACTAAACTGTTTTTCAATTTAGTATTGTTGTATAGTAATGTTGGGGCTCTGAAAAGTGAATAATTTATATATTGTCATTTGAACGTTGTGAATTTACACATGTCAATGTTAATATAAGGAACTATGATTTGTAATTCATGTTAATAGTTTAGGTTCTATAAGAGGAAGGTTTTTATGTGCATTTATTTATGTAAATAACAACTTAATGTGGAATTTGGTAGTTTTTACAAAATTAACCTAACTGGAGGTTAGATTTCATTTTTTACTAATAATTATGTAATTAACTGATTTTGCTGGTGTAAATGTTAATATTTAAGTTTAATAGGGGGCTAGTTAATTGTTTTTAGTAGTTTAACAGCTGAAATTTAATTTTTTGTTAATATTTGAATTTCAAACACGTGTTTATAAAAGTGTTTTAAATCTTAATAATTTTGGTATCAAAATGTTTTCATTTTTCAAATTTTTCATAGATTGCTTTTTTGAATTTAGTTATAAATAATAATTAGTTATTTAGGCTGTAAGAGTCGTTTTTGATTTAGTTGATAAAGAGCTTTTGGAAGGGGATTTATTTCCAAGCTTTTGACTGGTGCATTTTCAAATTTGAGATATGAATTTCAGATTTTAAAGAATTCAGTGCTGCAAAGGTTATCAAACGGAGAGGACGTATTGTCTTGTCACTCCGAGTGTTAAATTTAAGTCAATTTGATCGATTTTTGAATGTTGAGGGGCGAAGTTAAATTAATTTTAATAATCAAAATGTGAGGTTAAGTGTTATAATTTATATTTGTAAACAAAATTAATTTTCGTTCGATTTCAACATGTTTTTGAACTTATATTTCGACATTTAACTTTTGGTAAGTTTTACCGTCGTTGTATTCCGACATAGTTGACTCAGCTGATCCCAGATGACTGAAGCATGTCAAGGTCAGATTCCTGCGGATATCTACTTAGCAGATATTTGAACTATTTTGCGGTATAGTACATTTTAGAACTTTATGAGAAATAATTATGCAGGTATTTAAATAATTTAGTCCTTAATTGTATGTAACCTATTATGTTGGGGAAGCCACGTTGTTAATATAAAATGATGTTTTATGCAATTTTATATGTGTGTTTATGTTAAATTTGACTATTTAAGAAAATCTTGATTTTGATAATCTGTTCGATAATTTTATTTATTTTAACAAAACATAGCAATATATACATATACGATGTATATCACGCAATGTTATTATAGCATACTTTTACCGCTGTCAACTGTACAAAACAGTGAAAGAAACATTGGCATTGGCGGCGAAATATCTGCGGCACGCAGGCGGACACAGAACCTGTCCTGCATGTTACTAATGGAAAAAATCTCGTGTGAGTACCAGCATTATATACTTAATTCAAGATATCGTCTTTTCTGAAAACCGGACAATCGATTTAGTTTGTTTAACGGAAAAACGTCTAACTTCGATCTATTTCCTTTTAGCGGTCAGTACTATGAACAAGATTTGTACGTACTACAGTGGGTTCCCTGCTTCTCTTATCTACATTAATATTTTCATGCAAATATTGAAACGCTGAGCTTTACAATCATCACATCTAATATGGAAATGCTGATCCAGGTATGCGGATATGATCTTCATCAGGTTGTAGGGACAACCTTCCTATCAGACTTAAATTCCCAACATAGTAACATCCGTTTTACTATGGATATTGAATCCAACAACTATCGTGGTTTTATAACCATCGTATGTAGCCGTTTTACTGACGGAAAACTACGCTACTGAGTGTACTACAAACCCATTCCCAACCACCTTCACTTTAACGCGTACTCTTATATTATCCCTCCTATAAACATTCCCTGTACTTTTACCAACCGAGAGAGGTTGCTTGGTGATAGAACTTTTGCGTTTTATTAGGGAGGTCTACGCCTTGGGGGAATGAACTAACAATAATTTTTCCTTACCTCTGTATTTGGTTGTATTCTAGCCGCCGCAGATTCCTCAGCCTTAAGGGTGTGGTTTGCAACTGAGAGTGAAACGTCAGCAAACTACTGTTGTAATAAGATTTTAAACATATTTTATTAAGTAGTAGCTTCCCAAGGCGCCATTGTGGTCTAGTGGTTATAGCACTGTTCTTTGGTGATGATGGTTGGGACTTCAAATCCCCGACTGGATGCCTGCTGGTTAACCTACTCAGCTTTAAATAATTAGGTACCTGCGTTCTAATGAATAAGAGGTAATAGCGCGGTACTTTAATGTGCGCTGCTCACCACATCATCATGTGTTTAATATTCTATGAAGCGAGCGATTGTGAACTTTTTCGAGTAAATAAAAATAAACAATAAATGTGTTGTCGAAATTATAAAACTGTATTTGTATGTTTTTGTGGTCCTTTTCAAGAGGGTATTTGTAACGGTACAGCCACCAAAGTGGTGTTAGATTATAAATCTGATCAAGTATAGGAGTTGCCTTTTATTGTGCAAAAAATGTGCACCTACCTCGACCAGGAAATTCGACAACTTCGTATGAACCGATGCTGTGTGAAACACCACGTATGATGAATTTGGGACACGACATCCCAATGTGAAGGCAAGGATACGGGAGCTCTAAGTTTCCGTCTTGTAAGCCAAACTCTTTCATGGAGTGTAGAGTCAATGAGATCACCAACAGCTCCCAAAAGAAAAGTTTATGTTGATTCACTGACTAGAAGAAAAGATAATTAATACAGTTCTAATTGTAAGATTTTAATAAGAATTGAAACGTATTTATAATATCCCGAATCAAGAAAAATGATAAATGTATTATATGTTGATTTTGAAATTTTGGTACCTATATTTAGTTAGGTATTTTTATTTTTAACTGTCGAACTTACCTTAAAACCTGTGAACATTTATCAACCAGGGAAACACATTGCAAACCAAAAGCAATGCATTTTTAAAATTTCTTAGCAAACAATTTGATTATATTGTAAATAATGATGACGTACGTACCACTTATAGTACAATGGTGCTCAACATGTCATATGTATGCCATTTATTGTAAGTATATGTATTTTTACATAGAGTCTACATAAACATTAGCTGTAAATAGTAAGTTTATTAGCAAATTTGTAGAAGCAATTTTATAACATCATGACCACACACAATGCTATTCATCTCCTGACCCGTGTAACAATTCCCTCATGAAAAAGTAAACCCAAGAAAGTTGAGTCGCAATTCCACTTCCTTGGTCTAGTTACATTACTCTACAATAAGATTTTGTTGGAGAAGTTACTTGACTTGAGTGTAGTTTTCCCATTAACCTTAAAGTTGTCGCTGGAATCTTATTACCTTTACCAAATTGCCATATTTCTTGTCGCTCAAATGGTTACTTATTTAGACAGATACGGGAACACTTCCCGCAGGATAATGTAGGATGCATTTCAAACTAAACTCCGTATGCTGTACGTCGATCTCGGGCTATATTAACTTAATACTCTATTTGCTCGAGTTACGGTTGAAATAAACGTCGCCTGAATAACGGCGGTGCAGTTTGCAAGTAATCTTAAATCTAGTAATCCGACATCGCGACACATTTTCTCTGGATTCGGTAAGCGGCGCACGAATTATATCATTAGATGCCCGGATACTCTTCGGAATTACATTTCACAGCACCGAGCCGACTTGTAATTCATTTTGTTCTCCTTGGGCGGATGTGGCGTGCCAAATAATCATATTAATGTGTGTAGATGTATTCTTTCGAGGATTAATTCTGCGCTGGCTGGATTTTTATCAGCAACTTTTCTATTCATCACTGTCACAGGACACGTAGACACAGCCGGGTTATCAGGACTGTTTTATATCGAAAACCTGTGGAAAAAACTGCTGCCCTGGAGATACAAAAAAAATATTTTACGGAATTAAACTGCGACACAAAAATTAAAACACTGAGTTGAATCAGATTCAAACCTTAATCCCTACCTTGCTTTTCTTTATTTGTTCGTTTGGGATGCAGAAAATCTGCATATCTTTTCAAGAAAGAAAACAATCTCTTATTTGAAATGTAAAGTACTTCGTGATGTATACAGTTTTAAAATTAGTCCACTTTCACAAAGAAATCGTAACAGCAAAATATGGCATTTAATCGTTTGCATAAAAAAATCACAGATAAGTAGAACGAAAAAGTGTTAGACTGTCACGAATTTTCTTGTTTCATAAATCACGATACAAAAAATATGAAAGCGGGGTAATTAGGACATTGTAGAACCTTACAATACAGAGTGAGAGAGAGCGCTTGAATCTGACATTTCCAAACAGACCCTTTTAATCAATCAACTTTTTATTTAAGTTGACTTGAGAAATTGTAAAGATGGGGAATCGGAGAAAATTAAATACAACATTGCCATTATCAATTTTAACACTGTATGATATTTGATAATTTCCTTTTTATTTAGGTATTTATGTGTCTACTAGAGACAGCACATAAAAAAATGTATTTACAATCAGACAGTATTATCATTATGTAATAAAAAGAATCAATTTTTTTTGATAGATTTAATTTGTCATTAAATCATGTTAGTTATAATGTAAAAATCTGCAGTTTTCTTGCTGTCTTTCTCAACAAATGCTTTCTACTTATAAGCGCAAGAGTAGTGATATACTAACAGAAGTTTTCAATATTACACTAGTGTACTTACAGTATGTGGTTGAATTAAATACTTCAAAACTGTACCACCATGACAGGGGCCAACTTGAGTACATCTCGGTTAAATCGTTGACTGAATATTTCAACTAGAGTGCCACTTACTGAAAATTAATTTAAGGTCACGCTTGTCGCCTGTACAGATATTTTCTCAAAAAGTGTTATCTTATTCCCGAAGAGAAAGTATGACGTTTCACCACACCGCCGTTACAAATTTGAAGATTGTGCCGTGCAAATTTGCTGTACAACAATTTCAAATACATGAAATAGCATAAAAATCCTTCTTGAGTTGCGATTTCGAGGCAGGCTCCAACTTTCTGTCTCTTTTCCTCTAATTGGGTGTAAATATTAAGTAATTATCTTAGTGCGTACTTACCGAATTATGCTTTTTTCTACAAATCTCGATCTGGAAACTCATTATTAAACATATTGTAGTTTTAAAAACTTTTAAATGTCCCAGATGTGCCATTATTATTTAAAATACCTTAATCAAACCTACGGGCTACAAATAAATATAAATCTGAAGGAAATTTGCAGAACGTAGTTATGCCATAATTTTTTTTGTTTATTTAATTAGCAAGCAAAATACACAGTATTCTATCAGCTAATTTGCTAGCCTATAATCTAAAATTAGAGTATCAGCTAATTTGCTAGCCTACAATCTAAAATTAGAGTTTAGATCGATTATAGAACATGATGAGTTCTCATCCAACGATGAGCTCTCTAAGTCTATTTTATAAGTCAGCTGGCCACTGTCTTTTTAATCTTCTTGCTGTAATATCTTGTAGTAGCGGCTGCATCAAGGGATTTATGTGCGTTTCCAATTTTTGGTGGTGGATGGTGCTTTTCTCATGGATGACTTCTTTTACAGTTGGTATCTTCAAATCTTTGTGGATCATTTCATTTGTCACATACCATGGGGCGTTAAATATTGTTCGTAGAATTTTAAATTGACACCATTGGATTATTTCGATATTGGACTTGCTGGCACAGCCCCAGAGCTCTATTCCATAAGTCCATATAGGTTTGGTTACCGATTTGTACAACAATATTTTGTTTTCAATAGATATCGGAGACCTTCTACCAATCAACCAATATAGCTCTCTCTGTTTTAGACCCATTTGCTTTCTTTTTTTGCAGATGTGTTCTCTCCAGTTTAATTTACAATCTAAGTGGAGTCCTAGGTATTTTACTGCCGCTGTTTGTGGTATTTATACGTTGTTTAGGTAAATAGGTGAACACGGATCGTTCCTAGGGTAAATGTTATATGAGCAGCCTTTGTCTCATTTACTTTTATATTCCACTTTTAAGCCAATGTTCTAGAACATGTAGATAGTCTTGTATTTTCGTGTGTGCTCGGAGGACTACATTGTGGCTAGCCAATATGACAGTATCGTCAGCAAATGTGCCAATTGTGATGTTTGGTGAAACTGGAAGATCCGAGGTAAATAAAAGATAAAGTAGAGGCCCCAGGACGCTGCCCTGGGGTACCCCAGAGTTGATTGGAATTATAGTTGAGACTTCCTGTCTTACTTTCGTTCTGAATTGTCTATCACTTAAATATGTTTTAAGTAGTTTGTAAAACTCTGGTATGTGTTGTTTAATTTTATACAGTAATCCTGGGTGCCAGACTCTATCAAAAGCCTGGCTTACATCTAGGAATACTGATACGCAGTATTATTTGTTGTTCAGACTGGTGAGGATGGTTTGCGATATACGATGGCATTGTTAGGTGGGCGAGTGAGCCTGTCGGAATCCGAATTGACAGTCTGGTATCCATTCAGTATTGATTCTATTAAGCACTTGTTTTTCAAGCAATTTTGAAATAGCTGATAATAAACTTATAGGACGATATGATTTTACCCTATGTGAGTCTTTACCAGGTTTGAGGATTAAAATTATCTCAGCAGTTTTTAGTTTTTGGGGCCAGTATTGGATTCGGAGGATTGCATTAAAGATATACGTCAGTAATACTATTCCTTTTTTCGGCAGTTCTTTAAGCATTTTTGCTGTTATAAGATCCATACCCGGGGCTTTTCTTGGGTTCAAGCGTTTGATTTCATCCTTTATTTCTATAGAGGGCGGGTTTAATTGGGTGTACTGCTGGCACTGGAGACTCTAACATTTCCATTATTTCCTCATCCGGGTCATTTTCATGAGGCTGAAATACATCAGCAAGGTGTTTCGCAAATGTTTCTGCTTTCTCTTTGTCAGCGCTGGTCAGTACTTGGATGGGTAGAGACCAATATAGTGGCATATGCAACCGGTCGTGCTTCGGATGGTACGTAAAACCGTCGGTCCCGGGTGTCATACAAACATCTTTGACAATCGTAAACCTTATAGTGGAACTTCTCTCTTCGACGGGTTAGGTCAGCCTCCTGCCCGGCATACGTGCAAAGAGGGCTCACAGAACCTACTCTATTGTAGGTAATTAACAGGCCATTGGCCTATACAAAGAAGAAGAAGAAGAAGAAGACTTTTTGCCCACTGTTCTTGTGTTGGTTGTTCTATTCTTAAAGGAGGAAAAGTTGTTGTTGGTTTGCTTTTAGCTTTGATCGGTTTCCATATAGAATTGTCATAGCTGTTTAGATTAGATAAATAATCTTTAAGTGACTTTTCTCTCAGAGATTTTAATTTAGATTTCAGCTTATTGCTTAGTCTATTGAAGATATTCTTGTCTGCTGGGTTGTGTGTTCGTTGCTATTTTGCTCTTGCTTTTCGTTTTTCAGCCACCAGTTTTTTAATTTCCAGAGGAATATTCGTGATGTCTTGTTTGTGTGTAACTTTTGGAGTAACTTGTTGGGCTGCTTCTTGTAGGGTGTTAATGAGACTATTTGTGGCTTCCTCGATTTAATTTGGGTTTTTACGCTTTATACTTAAATTGCGTCTATATTCGTCGCAGTCTGTTTTTGAATTATGCAGTCTAGGTACAGGTTGGGTGTATAATGGGTATGTGCTGTAGGTGGCTATTACCGGTGAATGGTCTGAGGACAAGTCATAACTGGGTGTAATGCCCGTATAGGATGAAGAAATATTGTTTGTGATGAAGAAGTCTAGTAAGTCCGGTAACTTATTTCTATCTGACGGCCAATATGTTGGAGTTCCCGCAGATAAGTATGCATATCTTATGTCTTGAATAAGGTTAAATAGCTCCCTACCCTTTGTGGTGGTTAATGCCATAATAGCAACTTTTTCTTCTTTCTTTCCTATAAGGCTATAGTAATCACTTTAGCTAGTCCAAAGAAATTTTTCGTCTTTTGTCAAACATATAGTTGGATAATAGTTTTATGTCGCAAAATTTACAGGATAAAAACAGTTAAATATGTAAATGTACATTGGACATACGAGGCTTGTTCAACTGAAACCCGTGTTTAACTAACTTACCGTTGAAAACAAATGCAATAATTCAAATGACGTTTATTAATGTTAGTAGTGTTTGTAAGCAACACATTAACTAATATGAATTAAGTTTCTGGCGTTTGAATTTGATTCTGACTTTTAAAACTTCGATTTTGAAATGGCGTTTGTTGTTATCCAAGTTTGATCAGCGGTCCTACAATTTTTAAGCGCTGGGGGTGTACAGCCATTGCAGATTTATATGCGACTGCAAGCATTGTACGAAAATGCATGTATTGCGTACCCAACTGTGAATGAATGGTGCCAAAGGGGGGACTATGGATAAGCCGCGACCAGGTGCACGCTCTACGGCATTAACAGAAAACAATATGGCATGTGTCGAAGGCCTTATTAGAGAAAATCGTCGAATTTCCGAATCTGTCCATAGTTTTGCTCGTAATTTGGGTTACAGCAAAGTTTGTTCGCAATGGATTCCTCGTCTTTTGTCTAATGAATAAAAATGCTTGCGAATGGGCTTACCTCTGCAACACTTCACAGACTATAGGCAGAATGGTGATGACTTTCTTCTGCCAATAGTTGCTGGTGACAAATCTTGGTGCCATTACCACGAACCATCCAGTAAGTTATCGTCGATGCAGTGGAAACATTCGAGTTCACCATCACCGAAAAAGTTTAAAGCACAACCTCCTGCAGGCAAGGTGAGGTTAACATTTCTTATTCGGCCATGAAGGACCCTTGTTGATAGAGTTTAAGGAACCTGCAGTAAATGTGTAGCGGCATACTGGCGTCGCAAGGTCGTGGGAGACATCCCCATGAGCAATGCACTTTTAGGAAAGTCGTAAATTCTTCGGCACTGTGAACGGAAATCGAACAATAGGTTTACCACCTTCTAGCAAGAGAAGTCCTGTAAAGCAGTTCCACAACGGAAGTCGCACAAAAGCTTTTACAGTCTCGGCCGCCGTCAGAAACGTGTGAAAATGCCTCCGGCCAGGAGCGGTCGACACAACGTGAGAAAGCATCCTCGGGTGGGGAACTGGAAAGGAAAAATGCACCACTCCCGCTTCGACGGTTACGCACGCGTAAACAGTTACGTTATCTTACTTTCGTTTCACTTATATTGTATATTGTTATTAATAAATTATTGTCGTACAGTGTTATATTAATTCATGGTGGTGTTATTTAAACGAATAAATCCCGCCAAAAATGTCAATGCAAATTTGTACAATGAAACTTTGAACAAGCTTCATCAAGCAATGCGACGGAAGCGTCCAGGAAAACTTACGCATGGGTCATTTTTCTGCACGATAATGCTAGGCCTCATGTTCCTAATGTGGTAAAAAAAACTTCAACGAAAGAAATTGCGGGTTGTAGAGCATCCACTCTATAGCCCGGATCAATCACTTTGCGATTTACATATTTTTGGACCGCTGAAAAAGACGTTAAAAGGTCGGCATTTTGAGAAGTGCTGATAGCTGTGGAAGATTTCACCAATTAGCAGCCACAAGAATTCTATGAGCAGGATAGTAAAACAATGGGATAGGTGCATTAACTGTGACGGTAATTATTTGTAATTAAATTGTATAATACATTTTTTATAAATCAAAGATGGGTTTCATTGAACACACCTCGTAGTTCAGTCGTCCAGTGGGGGTCACATTCAGCCAAGTCAGGATTACTGGTTATAGTTTATGAACGTAAGGGACCTCGATGGCGCAGTGTGAATACGCGCTGTCAATCGAGGTCATAGTGAAATGCTGCCGATCGGCCGCGTGGTCAAACTTCGGTTGAGGCGACCGTATTTCACTTAGATTTAGCGTGCATGTTGCATGAATGACTAGTATGTAAGGGACGCCCGCCACCCCCCTGAAGTAATGCGAAAGCGGTTCCAGGAGGGAGGCGGTAGTGTGAATGAATGGGAAAAAAGTTTATGAACCTAAACAACTCACGTTTCGCAAGGCATTGCAGTTTGCATCTTCAGAGTTTTCGGACTACTGGAACCTTAACGTTACTCCAAAGATCCTAAAGTATTCCTGACTTTGGTGAGAGTGACCTCCATTTGATGAGGCGATTCAAACCAAAAATTAGTCATACATTTGACAGTTCAAGGAACCACGGAAGCTTCAAACAAATGAATATTGATATTGGTTGGCATTTGCAATTTGTAAAAAAATGATACAACATATACCTATCTATTGTAATACATTATTCAGAAAATAGGTACCTACAGTAAGTTCGTTAAAGTTAGAAGCACTTTGGATTAAATTCTCCCCTGTATTGTATAATCACAGACATGACCTTCCGTCTGCTATTTATATGTTTAAAAATCGGATAGATGTTTGTTCCACCAAAACAAAAGGCAAAATGTCTATACGTGCATATATTACTTATATTTATATTTTATTTGCATACGTATATGTGTATATTTTCAATCATTATTTATTTATTTATTTTTTATTTATTTATTAGACAGCTATTCGGTTTCGTATTTTTATGCTTTTGAATATTAAATTTCATTATAACAAATACATTTTTTATTTTGGTATAGTTTAAGTCTAACCCAAGAGATTTTGTAATACTAGGCTTTATTATTTTTCTCCCGTACAAGTTACCTAGAAAAAAGTGTTTAAGGAAATAATTTTCTATAATATAATAAGTATATGTACATAAACTGGAATAAATTAATATTCAATAATTTCTAATGTTCTACATACGTAATAAAAATATCCAGTGTTATTTAATAAGATGTGATAATTACCCGAAAAATAACTAAAAAAATGATCACGTAAGAACAGAGAGAAACATGCTTAGGTAAGTTTAAATTAAACAGGTTTACCTCGGTGGAGTTTTGTAATAGTCTTTCGGCGGCCTTTCAAATTACGAACCGATAAATGAGTCTGTCACTGTCTAATCTAAGACAGCAAGAAGAGATAGATAATTGCGACCTGCGTTTCACCTATGTTGAGCTGCCCTTACACATACCTGGAAACGCTAGACGATAGCAGAAATAGAGCAAGTCTAGTATACAACGGTAGGTTATAATCCAAGGCAGTTCTAAACCTAGCGAATGCACCTTACAAGTTCCTATGCTATAATAAAATCAATAACCACTAAAAATATTTTTAAATGGCAGAGGTAGTTACTTTATTGGAGAGATCTTATTTTGAGTATGTTTTTTATAAATATTTTGATTTAAATTAATCTGGGGGTGTTTATACATTATGATTTTCATGTAATAATTAAAAGAATTATTTATACGATACAAATAGATCCCTGTCAGGAAAGAACGGAAATATCAACCTCTTCGTTTTTTCTTATAATTTTTTTTCATATTATACACATTCGCTTGTTGAGAAAGAATAATACGGTATATTCAAATATTATATAAATAATGTATAAGGAAGTCACTCTAATTTATGAGCACTTCATGTTCATGATGTATTTGCTTGGATGTAACATGTATAGTACCTGAAAATAAAAATTTAATCGAACAAAGATTGATGTTTACACTCGTTTCGAAAATTTTATTGAAAATAAACTTATAA
>JABXWE010036485.1:0-14300 GCA_014611495.1 Limonius californicus
GAATATTTGGAATTGCGAGTCGTCAAGTCATTTATTCGAAAAGTGGGCCGACCACTTCATCATGGTAGTCTTGCGTGTTTTTTTTGCCAAAAATGTGAGCTCCGCTCCTTCACTAAATCCATTACTGCTTCCCGCGTTGAGCAAAACAAAACGGGGCCCGCGTTGAGTCGGTGCCTTTAATCCAGGCGATAAACCTTGGACGAATGCTTGCCTGAAGGATTTTACTGAAGTGTCCCGCCATTCTCTATCAACACTGTGCCCAATATTTACCCATGCCTCATCGAGAAATATCAGGGTGTAATTATTTTCTCTGTACTTTCGAATTTCACTTAAATACCTATGGCGCCACGTTATGATTTCTTCTTTTTCTAACAACAATCCGCGTCTTTCTCTTTTTTCATATTGAAATCTTGCGTCAATTAACATCGTATATAGAGTGCTCTTTGAAAAGTTTGGCAAATCTTCATCTTCATGTACCCTCTCTAACACATCTTTTAAAGTTGGAGGCGTATTTTGAAAATAAAACGGGTGCACAATTCTTCTAATCCGGCTCCATGTGAGTTCAGAATGTTTAATTGTTCGTGAAGTGGATATTTTATCGGGCTGTGGTCTTTTTTTAGGTGATTGAATACCATCAGGCAAACTACCTTCTTTTCTAATGATATACAGAAACTCTTTCCGACACTCCCGTCATTTTAGACACTTTTTTTTCACAACATCACGCACAGGCTCGTCAGTACTTTCATTATTAATGTGATAATTTATAACATTTAACAACAATTGCTTTTCATGTCTAGTAAAACTTCGACCTGCCTTAAGTAAGCGTTCCATGGCAATTTACAACTAAAACGTTTTGAATAATAATTTGCTTATATAGTAATGACATGGTATGAACAGGAATTTATAGTAATTAAACAAATTAAATACCCATTACACATTCCTGAGTATTGTCATTATTCTCCATGTGTATGATTCAGTTTGAAAATCACATTAGTTTAGAAAGAGAAATTCCTCATTGTATATAACAAAACAAATTAAGAACTTAACATTATTATCTTGGTTGGTTAATATTATTTTTGTTTGAGAACTTCTGAACACCTACCTCATTTCAACAAAATAAACCCGACGTGCTATTGTTAACAGATTACAAATACTGGCAACACTGTCATTTTTTGTCCCATAAGAAAAGTATTGCCCTATCTTCTCCATGCTGCACGGCGACTCTGAAAGCACTATAGATCTTGAAAAATCATTCGTTCGTCTGGTCGGTCTTACATTTATCTGTGGGTTACTATTACTATGATTTATATTTATAGTAATATATGCTTGTTCATTTCTTAGAATATTTGGGGAGATACTGAGCAGGATGGACGAGTGGATATGGTTTCCGTACAGCAAGTGTAAGGCTAAGTTCGACTGTAGGCAGAGGCGACTATTAGTAAAAAACTTAACTACCGAAATCCCCGTTAAGTTATGATGTTACTGCATACAACAACGTTTTAAGATGAATATAATTATTTATTTTATCTGAAAATTGAATTCAATTAGACAAAATTATCGTTTTTAATTTTCCGATATTGAATATGTACTGGCCAACCAAAATTGCAATATTTTTTAAATGCTCTGCGAAATCTTTTGTGTAATTAGCAAAAATGTTTGCTACAGTTTATGCAAAGAATTTATTAGCACTAATAGAATTTTCCAGAGAAAACTGGAAGTAGGGAAACCGGCAGCAAATTTGAAATGTCAATTGGAAGCATAGGTCCTGTTTGGCATCTTGGCATAAAGATTTTAAAGAGAATTCTTTTTTCAACGCTTTTCTGATACCTTTTTAAGTTGAGAAAATAATTTTCGAAAAAGATAAGCATATGTGATTCATATTGTTATTATGAATTAAAAATTATAATAGGTATCTGCTATTTAATTGTTAATCGTAATTCAATTGTTCTAATCTTTAGAATTTGCTGTTAAGTTATTCTGATCCATATGATTTGTGTGTTTTGTTTACATATTTCGATTCCCAATTCTTGTGTTTTGATTTTGTCCAGCACTTCCCTTAGGTTTACGTATTACTCTTAAGTAGTTTTATTCTTTGTTTTCCAAAATTCGATGCCTTTTTCTAACCAAGATGGATTTCATATGCTGATAGTATTATGTGAATGCCACCAAAATTTTAGGGCTGCTGAGCGTCTGTACACTAGAAGGTACCTACAGTATGTACATGCATCACTCTCGCAAAGCTTTCCAACGTCTTGGTAATCGTGTATGAACAACCGGTCAAATTCAGTGTAATAATAATAGAATTCAAAGAATCAGGCGAGCTATTGAAATGAAAAAGAAGACGCTGTTGCTGTAAATCCCTATGATTCTACTAGAGGAAATTCCAAGACTCTCACATAAGTAACGCGATAGTATGGCGAATCCTAAAATCTGCAGGTTTCCATCTTTATCATATCAACATTCCCTAACAACTAAGCAATAATGATTTTGAAAATCGTGTTATTTTTTGTAATAGGTTTCTCAGCCAACTTCGAATTCTTTGGTTCCAACAGGACGAGTGCCCAGTGCATTTTTCGCTGTTGCTCGGCGTTTGGAAATTCTGGCTTACGGGAGTTCCTTTAACCAAGAAAACATAAAAAAGTAAATTACTATTTAATTCTTTTTTCTTTTTAAATTATTTCCTCTACCATTAAGAGGTATCAAAAAACCACGACCTATGGTTCAATTTCAATTTTCAAAGATGCTTTCGGTTTTCTCTACTTCCAATTTTCTCCAGAAACTTCTAACAGTGTTTGTATATAGTTTGCATATGCTTTGGTAGTATCTTATACATGATTTTTCGAATTTACAGCCACATTCAATAAAATTCGACCCCTAATATTTCATTTTTTTGAAATAGAACACCATGTATATTTTTACATTTTCGAGCTTGTTGTTCAATGACCTTTAAACGTATGTGTTTTATATGCCTTGCGTTTATCGTTTGGTAAATAATTAGAAATTATTAAGAAGCTAATAGGAAAAAATAAACAGGAAAGTTGGCAATAAGATGTAATTTTATTTTGTTTCAAAAAATATATTATTGAATATATGATTTTATAAAAGTAGAGTATTTTGCTTGCTTGCTTGCTTGCTTTGAAAGAGCGAGATCGAGGACGCGGTTTTCCAAGCATCTCTATGCACTTAGGCCACATTTGGCCCATTGTACACCCTAACTAAGAGTATTTTACTGACATTTTAAACTACAGTTATTTGTATGTTTTCCCATGTTTCTTAGAATAAAAACGAAATTAAACAAAAAAGCCACGAATCATCAGGCTTTCGTTAAAACAATTGCTAACTATCAGCAAAGTTGCATTTTTGTGGTGTAGTTGGCTATTTGGTTGAAAATTCAGTTATTCAAGTGCGTGTAATACGAATTTTTCAAAAGGTGAAATGGTCGATATGGTATTTATATTGGGGGAGTGCCAAAGAAATGTTTATTAGCTTCCGGAGTTTACGCTGAACGTTTCCCAGACCGAAGACATCCCAGTGTGTTGACTTTCAAACGATTACGACAAAGATTTCTAAATAAAGGCAGTGTTAGATACGATAATACTCCACGGTGGAAACTTATAATTAATGAAGACAACGAATTTGCTATAATAGCTTCTGTAGTAGAAGATCCAAACTGTACCATCAGAGATATAAACCACCGAACGTTAAGCCAGTATTGTATGTGGAAAATATTGAAGAAAGATAGGTTCTATTCCTACTACATTTAACTTCATCAAAAACTGATTGATCATGGCTTTCAACGTCGGCTGATGTTTAGTGAATGGCCCCATCAACAAATAAATGATCATGATAATTTTTTTAATTATGTTCTTTTTTCCGACGAATCAACTTTTCATAAGCATGGAAATGTAAATTCTCACATCCTTCACTATTATTCAACTGGAAATCCATCATTTGTAAGAACAGGGGATAATCAACGTCAATGGTCCTTAAATGTTTGGAGAGAAATTCTAGGCAAACATGTCGTTGATCCATACTGTTTTGAAGGATACCTGAATGATTAAATGTAATTACAATTTCTAGAACACAGTTTTCGTTATAAATCCCGAACAGAACTGACGGTTTTAACATGACGGGCCCCCTTTACACTGGAATTTGGACGTTACAAACGTTTTAAATGTCGAGTTTCCTAATAAATGAATTGGATGAGAAGGTCCAGTGGCTTGGTCGGTAAGGTCCGTCGACCTGACCAAATTAGATTTCTTTCTGTGGGGGTTTGTAAAAGATAAAGTTTATAGAATTCCCTCTACTACCAGAGAAGATAACTGAATAAGGATTTAACATGCCTTTAGGGACATACCACCTGCAATGTTGAAAAGTGTGAGCAATTCCTTTATGCATCGGTCAAATTTGTGTTTTTAAGAAAACGGCCGGCATGTACAACACTTACTATAATTTTAGATGTGGTTCTTAATGGATCTTTGCTCATTATACTAAGTATACAAACATTAATCAATAGTGCTGCTTATTTCAAACGGTTGTAAGCAGTGTTTAGAAACGTTACTGTTTATTATTATTGATATTGTAACTGTACAATAAAAAATATTTTGATATTGTTAATATATCTTGTACGTGGTTATTTGCAAATAATTGTTACTTCAAAACGTCAGTTGCAGGTGGTTTGTTTGAAGTTTATACAGATTTTTGAAGTGTCTACCCGCAGTTTACACAGATCAATCTTTTTCAATATTAAAATGTGTATTTTGTTAGTTTTTAGGCTTGACTTACTGCTATTGCCTAATCTTTTCTATAGCTTTCCTTCTTCTTCATTTGTGCATATCGCGGTCCTGTTATCATTTCTCTTAGCATTTTAATAATTCGTAAATATTTTCAAAACTAAAAACGCAAGTCATATAAATCCGCACATACAAGGTGCGTAAATTAAGTAATGAGACTGATTTCTTCAATTTTTTTATTCGAATAAAACTACAATTCAACATGTCTCCTTCAAAGAAACTGCCTTGGAAAGTCACACAGCGCTGGAGACGGTTCTTCCACTTCTCAGAGCAGTGCTGGAGGTCGGATACTGGAATAGCTGGCCGGTTACAGCCGTTTGAATGTTTTCCAGTGTCCCAAATGACGTTCCTTGAGGTGGTTTTTCAGTCTCGGGAAGAGGTAAAAGTCACAAAAACTCAAGTCGGGTGAATAAGGAGGCTGACGAGCCACATGAATGTTTTTACTGGCCAAAAAATCGTTTGTTGAAATTGCTGTGGGTCTAGGCGCATTTTTGTTATGCAACACCCATGTTTGGTCTCACACGCATGACCCTTTTTCGAAGTCTTTCAAGAACCTCTCTGTAAAAGTGTTGATTAACCACTTGGCCTTGAGGCACAAACTCTTTGTGAACGATTCCCTGGCTAACAAAAAAGCAAATCAGCATGCATTTGATCTTCGACTTGCTCATTCTTGCTTCTTTTGGCCTTAGAGAGGTTGAAGTGCCATTCCATGCTCTGGCGCTTGGGTCCCGGGTCATACTCAAACACCCAAGACCCGTAACCAGTAATGACATGTTCCAGACAATGGGGATCATTTTCAATCGATTCCAAAAAATAAAGGCACCTTTCCCTCCTGATGTCCTTTTGGTACTGCGAAAGGTTTTTCGAAACCATTTTTGCGCAGATTTTCCTCAACCCCAATTCATTGGTCAAAATCCGATGAACGGTGGCGTGAATTCAACTATTCCCCGATTATTCTGACTGTCAACCGACTAACTGAACGCACAAGATCCCGGACTCTGGCGACATTTTCATCGGTCCTTAAAAATGAAGGTCTTCCGCTGCGAGATTCATCTTCAATTGACTCTCTTCTTTCTGAAAATGCCTTAAACCACCGAAAACCCTGGGCCCTTGACAAAACACTGTCAAGTCTGAAGCAAAACCTGATAGCACACCGTTGCTCGAAATTGATGTCACTCAGTTTCGGAACGCACTAGAAAAAACTTTGTCACGAAAAAATCGTCATGGACAACCAAATGACTCTAGCGAGTTCAAACTCGTACTGAAGGCGTATCACATGTTCACCTGCCGCCTCTTCTACTCCCGCGTCCCCAATGTTGCCAGATCGACCGCACCGCTACCAGTATCATTACTTAATTTATAAACCTCGTATGTACAACAGTTGAACTTTAAACAAGTTTCCCAATTTGATGAATCCTTATTTGGATCTGTTCTTGGGTACAATTTTTTGTTTAAGACAGTATCTTTCGGAAAAACATATTTTTGAATAGTACGTTCCGTCGTCGTTCCTCAGTTGCAGTATTTCGGAAACCTTCCAACAAGTCAGCAAATAAATTCGTGAAATTAATCTATTTTTAGAAATATGGATGCAGGACTTTACCAAACGCGCCTGCATCTCCCCTTGATGGTTTAAGACAAGGGAATGAATGGAGGATTATTTCCTTGAGCTTAATACAACATTTTTCCTCGTCGTCTTTCGCATAAGACGAAACGAACAACTTAAATTTTAAAAATTGCTTTCGGTGAAGAGCGGCGTCTTTAAGATCTGGTCTCGCAGAAACAATTTTGTCATGAAAACGCTGCATATATTACAAATAACAGCCGTCCGTTTAAAAAGGTCTTAAACAACAATTTGCAAAATATGAATCATAATTACAGCGCGGTTGGTGATTTACTAACAACCATCATTACGGGCTTTGCAGCGCTAATCACAATCCGCTGTGTGCTGATTAGAGCCCCTTTGGGATTCGAATTATGGGCTGTTAACCAGCTCAGCTCATTGTTTTAATGGGCCAAACAGTACATATTGCAGCGGGGCCTCGAGTGGGCCTCGCGAGGGGTAAAAATCATTGATCAATTATGTTGTTAAGGGTAACAGGTACACGAAGAATGAAATCAATGAGTCTCGACGTGCCCCCAACGGCTCGAGGATCGATAGCGCGAGATCTGAGCGCTAATGGCCCGAAATGGAATTGTGCAATGCGAAGAAGTACTTCTTAAATGAATTATGAGCGATGCTTGGTTATGACTTATGAAATATTTATCACCAGCGGCAATTTTATTTCGCGAGCAAAGCGCTGACGGGTCGCAGTAGGGGCAAAACAGGATATGTTCAGTTTCATTTATAATTTATGCTCCGCAGTTTGACCCCCGAGTCTCTGGAGACATTTCAGTTTAATATGCAAGACAGAAGGACCGACTTTTTGTTGGTTATGTTATATTACCATTTACATCGTTACAAAATTCTCACCAAATCGACCAATCCTCAAACATCTATTTACATAAATTACTTTCTTTTATTCAACGCGAAGGAGAATGTTAATGTCGAACTACGGAAGACTTTTCTTGCAGTTCTCTAATTTATTCTTAGTATTGTCTAGATAAAATGTGTCTACACTTTTAGTGTTCAGGATATCCACGACCCTTGATTAGATTATACAAATACAAAATCTGGATATATGTGTGCTAGCTGCATATCTAGCTCAAATCGTAACATTTGCATTTAACTATATTTTATCTCGTTCCTATGTATCTGTAGATAAATAGTAATTTACACATTACGTGAAAGTGTGTAGATTTGTTTTATATTTAATTACATAACATTCTGTCTATCTACAAAATCTAAATTTTTTAATATATTGATGTGCTCTGTGAACTACTAGCCTTCACGTTTGGCTCGAAATATACTTGAAATGAGCTAGATTAATAAAAATAAATCAAATTTAATTTTATAGATTTGAACAGCTTGCATTCGGCAATCATACCTTCATTTTAATTTCTATTTTTATTTACGTGAGGTAAGTTGGGCGCCAGGTGACAACTTTTAGATACTGGTCGCCAAAATATGCAAATTGAAATTTCAAGGTTTAACTCTAGAGCACAAGTAACTCGAATCTCAGGAGTCGGTTCCGTTACGCTTTACTATATACTATACTAGAAAAAGGACAATTGGTACAATTTATCAATAAGCAGCCAACTTCTGCCGGAACCTGTACACGTCATAACCGTTTGCAACCTTTTCACCTAGTATTGCTAATAAATGCTCTGTGTTAATTAAACAGGTTTAATTATAACTTTCTGCTGTATTTGAAATTCTCTGGAACACACGTACTTCTTGCCAATGTAGGCTGTAATATGTTTACCTTTCTGATGAAATCTCTGCGGGGAAATTATAATGATGTTCTTAGAAAGTTTTTGACCCCAAATGTCACTTGAACTGGGCTACGATCCAAATCTTGTTTCGTGAAACTCGGCCAGTTCAATATTATTCGGTAAGTAGTATTACCTTACTCGCATTTTTAATGAAACTCGTATTTACACTTGACAGTAAACTTTTACTTTATTAAACATAACCAATGTTTTAATTAATTTTAATTTTGAGAAACACAACAAAAAAGCGTGCATCCTCGTCGAAGTTCAAAAGGACGCTCCTTTTCATTGTTTTGTAAACAACTAACCTAGCAACTAACAAATTTACTTAGCAACGATGCTAAAAAAATGCTTAAAAATACAGTATGGGCACTTGGATCAAATTACAATTTTAAAGATAATATTTTGATAAGTAAAATAATTTTACAAAAAGCTTCATAACTTAACGGAGTCACTATTTATCCATGTTCTGATTTCAGAAAAGCAATGTACATGTCTGAAAGCTGCCTCTTACACACTTTCCACACTTCAGAGCTGTCAAATACACATATTCACAAAACGCTCTGTTTGGTTTGGCATTTTATAGAATCTTTCTAGCATATTTACAGTGGCGGCTCGTGAGTTAAGAAAGAGGGTGGGCACAAGAAAAAACTTACCTATTTTTTGTACATAAAATCCATTCTCCTATTTTTCATGCTGGAAAAGACGTCTATGATTTTGTTGTCAACATCCGGAATAGACTGGACGAACTTCTTTTCTATTGATAGGCCCTCCAATGCGTTCAGTCGATCTTTTTGCACACAATTAACTTCCATCATTGAAAAACCGTCACTTTCGTCTTTGAATTCAAACGCGCGATTGCGCGAAAACAGCGCTCCAAAGTTCAAATTCAAACGTTGACTGCAAATCGGGAACAATCTGCTCGGTGCCCCATTCGCCTGGTATATTTTAATACCATCGTTAAAATAATGAAATTAAAATAATGCACTGAATTACATGCGAATTTCTTTCTGTGTTTATCTTGGTGGTTGGGTGGGCACGTGCCCTTGTGCCCTTTAGTACAAGCCGCCACTGCATATTTATGCAATATAGAATATTTTTCAAGTAGTATCTTTAATAATACTCTCTCTTCGTGAGAGGTATATGCAGAATACGAACTTGGCAGTGCTTCAGACCAAGCAAGAAGTTATCTGCGTCTTGATCTGCCCTTTGTTAATGACCACTATAGAACCGAATTCCAAGATATCAACTAACTGTACTAGTGTCTTTTATAAAATGAATTTAACCGAACATAGGAATCAAAAATCATCACAATATATAGTATGGGAAATAGTTTATTGTCAGTTTTTAATTTACATTTGATTTTGGCGTAGCGTACCGATTGCAGTATCTATAAACGTAGATGAATTACAGATCGTCAGAGTTATCTGGATAGTACGAAGTACCTAACGTAGCATAGAGAGTGTCTACAACATTAACACTCCCTTCTCTCACCTTCAGAACGCAGTTCTCAGATGAATGTGTCATACTTTTTATGGATGTATTTAAAAAATGTTCAAATTAATAGTATCTACATAAAACTTACTATAGCTGCAGATATCTTAAAAAGCAGTTTTACCAAAGTTACACTATTACAAAATTCTCACCGAAACAACCAATCTTCAAATATCTATTTACCAGCTACCAAATCATGCAGATCTATTCAGCACAATACGTAAATAAAGGACAATTACAGATCTCTTTAAGTCGTCTGTCCACCACTTGGAAGGGCGTTTTCTAGTTCTTTTTCCCATGTATGGTCGTCATTTACAAATCGTGTTACTCCATTTTTTTCCTTGTATTTTGCCATAAGACCCATATAGTTAAATTTCAGCTCGGCTACTGCATTGGATCCAGGTATTTGGTTTATGATCACTTAACGTTATACCTAACATTTGACTTTTCAGTATTATCTATGTAGCTATATTACTAAGTGACTTTGTTCAGTATCCCCTGGTCTTTAATTGATTGATTGATTGATTTGAAAGAGCGATCTAGGACGCGGTTTTTCAAGCATCTCTAAGTACTGCAGTGCATTCCAACTCCAGTAGCGATTTTTAACGTGTCATACATCGCACTGGCGGGGCCTCGGTGGAGTAGTGCGGAAATGCACTACCACTCGAGATCACGCGAAACTCGGTGCGATCCGTCGAGGTTTCGAATCTCGACTGGGGCGACCACATTTCGCTTAATTAAGTTTAGGGTGCATGTTGCATGAATGTTTAGTATGTAAGGGACGCTTGCACCCCCTTGAAGTAATGCGAAAGCGGTTTTTAGGGAGGTGGGACGGTAGTATGAATGAATGAGAAAATAAAAAAAAAGCAATTGCAGTGGCACGGTGCCTACGGCTTTACGTCTTATCCGACAGAAGGTGCACTTTCAGAATTTCCCCGCTAGAAAAACCTCACCGACCTCGGCCAGGTTCGACCCCGCGTTCCTTGGATCTAAAGGTAAATGTGCTAACCACTAGGCCACCGAGGCCGGCAATCTTTAATTAGTATGCATAAATACGAAATCTAGATATATGTATGCTGCTTTTCTGAAACTTATGTGAATGGTTAACTTCTAAATAAATGATATCTATCACTGCAATTGTTCTTATGCTTATTGATAATATAATCTGTTTTTATATTCAAATAATCTGCTTGCGGAAGTTCAAATCCCTAACTCGGAGTCTGGCGGGTGGCCTACGCAATCACTTGAAATAATTGGGTACCTGCCTCCAATGAACGGAAGGTATTAATGAGGTTGTTTATTGCGCGATGGTCACCACATTTACACGTGTCATGAATTTCGCACGCGACAATCGGGTGTGGAAAGAGCAAGGATACCTAGAGAAGACCTTCCGTCTTGCAGGTTAAACTCCTTCATTGGGCGTAGAGCCTCACCGTTATTATTATTTTATATAAACACTAATTTTTTAACGGCAATTATATGACTCGTTGGGACACAGCTCATTCGCAATCCTGTAATTTTAAACTTACTAATGGTTTACAACAGGATTGTCTATACGTGTAGATTATTTTAAACATTATCAGAGTTATCTGGTAGCGATTTAGTTTTTGCATCAATTTGCACAGAGAGTGTCTATAGCTTTTAGCGAAGCCTCTCTGACATTTGCTTTTACAATGTAGTTTTGAGACGAAACTTATTTATGCATTTAAAAATGCCTGTATTAACAGTTTCTATATAAAATTTATCCACACCTTTAGATAGCTTCCCTAAGTGTTATTCACTTTCTACATAACGTGGTTAGAGTGCCTATAGCTATGGGTGACGCCCCTTTAACCTTTATATTGTATTTCCCAGACAAAATATATTTATAATTATAACTTTTTTTGCGATTTTAATATACTCAGATGCTGTTCAGCTTCTACGTAACAACGAAAAGAATATTTATTGCTTCAGGAAAGACTTTTCAATTTGTAGTTTCCATCGCTTCCGTAAAAGCATTATATCATGAACGGATTACTCGTTTCTAGATACAAGGACCTTAAAAATCGTCATCAAATTTCTTTGAATTTTGTTTAACGTCCATTTCCAGATAAGCGACCCATGGCTTAAGTTGAGAAATTAAAAAGCATTTTTATTATCTAGATTCTACTTATTCTCTACATAACTGTAAATAGGGATTTCCAAAAGCTTTAAATTAGGCTTCTCTGACAATGTAATAGTTTTCTTATAAAATTGTTCTATGATTTTAGTAGATAGATTTAACGAAAATAGGAGCTTGTACTTTTTAGGTAAAACTTATCAGTATAGTTATCTAGATTTTATTTCTCTTCCGCGTAAGAATTTATAAAAAAGTACATTCAATTTATATAAATGACTATTTTTCTAGATGATTACACAACTACCATAGGTATCTGATTTTTATCTAGTTTCTAACGAATAGTTTTCTGCGTAAGAGGTACTTTTATATGACTTACTTATTCCCATATGTTGTTTAAGTATAGTGTATAGAGAGTGTTTTTAATCTTTTGTGAAGCTTCTTAAGGTTTTTATTTAGCTAATTCGTCAGTCTAGTTTATAGATAAAAAGATTAGAAATAAACTTATGCTTTCTACATCTAGTTTTGGTGTATTTGTCCTCTATAAACTTTGGAAACCCCCTTACCATCACAAAATTTAGAACACCTAAATAGGCATTTGGACAACTAGTTGCCATCTTCAGTAGGAACTTGAAGTAATTAAAGTAACTTGATTGAGGAATGCATCTGGAGATAAGTCCTACACCAAGGCAATCATAGAAGTCCAATAAATATCGCGGTGGTAAGGGGTTTTCCAAAATTTATATACTTAAACCACCGTCTCCATTCAATCCTATCTCGGTCCATTATCTACCTTGAGCTAAATTATAGCTCTAGATAAACTAGAAAGCTTCAGATGTATGTGACTTCTATGTAAAGTTCATTGAATAACAGTTAACAGAGAGACTTGCAGCGTTTGATGAGTTTCTCAATATCTCGCTAGTTTGTATACATCTTATTTATAACACAGGATGTTGATTGGGGATTTTCTATGTATGAATTAAGATGAATCAGACCTGTATAGCTTTTTTATACTGTTTCATAACAGTAGATAGTAGGGAGTAACTAAATTATACTTGTAGTTTGTGCTTAACCATAATATCCAAATTAAAAACTATCTAGATCTTGTATATTTTGTTTTCCTGCGTGTTATACTCAATAATAAAATAGAGTCTATACATTTTTATACATACAGAATTCGATGAACAACGAATCTTTATATTGACATGGTGCACGAATGGGTTTTACGAAATAGCGGATAGAAGGGATCTAGAATCTTAGGTGAGGATTATTAATGCCGCTACAGCTTATACGTAGAAGGATTTTCTGGATAACAATACTTATACTCCATATAGATATTTAGGATTCAGGGTGATCAAAGTTATCTGGTTTCTACCTAGTTTTTATGTAAAACCAGATACATCTGAATGTAAGACAGTAGAGAAATTATGGACTCTACCTTGTTTATGTTAACGTTGATATCTAGATAAAGGATATCTATAATAATATGTAGATTCAATCAACCAATCATAGTAATGAGAAATAATAGAACTTATCAGACATTTCTTTTTGTCTTTGTATTAGATTAAATAATAAGTGGACGCGACTGCCTCCCTGGACTTTCCCATACTGGAAACTGTTCATATCATCTTTATTCAACAGTAGAGTTATTTTCCTCAAAACGGTTGTTCAAGTGCTATCCTAAAACCTTGCCTCGTAACGAATAGACTCAAGGCTTGTAAGAAGTCCCGCCAAATATCTGCGGTGCCCCTTAATTTCCTTTTAATATGCAACCAGGCATACTTCATTCTCTACTATATACGTCGCGCGGTCTAACTAGTACCGATCGCCATTGCTACCGAGGTAAAATTTTCTAAGTCCCTGGAAATTATATTTTGTAGGGCATAAAAAATCGATTTTTTTATTTTCGCGGAAAAAGATTTTTTGGCGCAAACAAACAACAACCGTTAGAATAAAAAAAATATTTTTCTAAAAAAGAGGGGGGAGGGGGCCGGTGCGCTTACATATATCTACGAGTGTAATATTTCTTTGCATATTCATATGCTCCATTACGTACTGAGCGATTCAGTGAAAACCCCAGCTTCCTATCTTTTTTCGTTTATTAATTAAAGGAGTTTGAAGTTTCAAACTTCCAAGCTTCGTAGAGGGCGCCACAGGAAAATTACGGAGTTCTTCAAAAAACATATCGATAGCCCCTTGGGAGGTCTATCGACATATGAAGTTTAAAAAAATTCCTTGAAGCAGTTTTTGAGAAATAATTTTTTGAAAATTTCCAAAATTTTGAAAATTCGTAATTTAGGCCCATTATAATTTTTCAAAAAACTTTTTATATCACCTCATTTTACCCTTCATATACTATTCAGAAAATAAAAATCATTTGAATCGATTCATCCGTTTTCGAGTAATTGGGCGTTAAACTCAAAAATTTCAAAAAATCATAGCGCCCTTCAGTTTAAAGCTAGCGAGTTCGGCAAAAAACTAACAGATTTGTCTTATGACCCTCTATCGTTATCCGTGATAAAAGTTTCAAAATTGTAATCACGGAAAAA
>JABXWE010036487.1:0-17715 GCA_014611495.1 Limonius californicus
GAAAATGAACCATGGTTCTGTACATTAAATTGTGCATGAAATTCTCGAGTTCCATAAAGTGTCAGTAAGGTGGGTGACAACGCAATTTAAATCCGGAATTGAAACAACGACGTGTTGATACTAGCGAAGAACTTTTGCGACAAAATGCAGCAGAAAGAAATGCCTTTCTGACAAGGATTGTGACTTGGGATGAGTCCTGGGTGCACTATCATCAACTCGAAACCATGAGAGCAGGCAGAGAATGCCATCACACATCTTCGCTAAAACCAAAAACATTTCTCACACAGCTCTTGGCAGGATAGGTTATGCTGACCATTTTGTGGAATGCAAGAGGAGTAATCTTGGAGGACTACATGCTTAATGGGGTAACTGTTATTATTATTATTATTATTATTATTTTTATTATTTTTATTAATAAAATACAAATATCAACAGGTCTAAGCCCTTTATTATTCTCTTCCGTAATGGACAAGATAATAAAGGATGTGAAGAACGTGGATATATAATGTAGAATTGGTACAAACACTATAAAGATAGAAGGAACTACGCTATTGATGTGTTCATATTATAAAGCGAGAGCAACTTACAGAGGTCAGAGACTGTTGAAAAGTACAACATAAAAACAACGAAATGCCTCACCACATTGAAAGTACCAAGACGGTGTAAATTGTCACTCAACAATAAATCAGGTAGCGCCAACGTGGCCAATTTGTTAAAGTACTGGCATCCGATGCGGAAGGTCTGGAGTTCAAATCTCCCTGCTGCCTACACTGTTGCTTCAAAATAACTGGATACCTATTTTTGAATGAACAAGGGGCAATAATGCGGTTGGCTAATGCGCGATGCCCACTACATCACCACGTGCCCTGAATTTGGCAAGTGACAACCAGATCTGAAAGCGAAAATACGGGAGCTCACCATTATTATTAAAACAGGTTTATTCCCATCATCTAGGATCAACTGTATACTGGTTGGTTTGTCTGCCCATCCTGCAATAAATTTTTGTGCTCTTTTCAAACGATTAATAGGTAGTTGCTACATAGCGAAATACATCTTCCTAAGCCAAAAAAGGAATGAAGAAATATGTAATAAAAACAATAAATTGATAACCAATAAATTGGTTGGAACATTCAAATAGAATGGCAGTCGTAAACAAATATTGATTTACATATTGGGGGTAAAAAGAAAGGTGGGACACTTAAAGAAGTGCTTGAGTGATCAATTTTCAACTAGATATCCGGAATAAGAGCAAACCACAAGGTTTCTACCATTAATATGATGATGATTAATTAAATGGATTTCTATATTGTCAATAATACTAAACATAATTTTTGGCAAAAGTACATCAAGTATTTCTTGAGAATCTGTTAATAAGCTTCTAAGTTTAATTTTGTTTAATTTGCTACCATCATTGAATACATTAGTTGGGTAAATAGCTTTTAAAGATTGAGCGACTGGAGTTCTGTTCCATATATAGTGTCTTGCGTTTAAGTTAATACTGTTAAGGATTTGTCGTTCATTATAACCTACTAAGTACAACCACTTAACCTATACTATTACTGTAGCATTGGGGAAATTCCGTTTTATGTGTTTACCTGTTGAATATCACATTGTGTTTAATTGCATTTCACTCTTCAGGGAACATTATAATACACGAACGCAACGATCGTCCGCACAAAAACCTGTGTTGTTTTGTACATTTAGCGACTATTGTTCAATGGGCTGGTTTACTAGTATAAAATTTGTATGTTTTGGGAGTATTTATATTTATACATTTATTTAACAAAGTGTATTCATTTTTTGTTATTACACACTTAACTTTTACTGTTGTTTTTAAGATGATGTGGTTATTTAAATATATGACTAATTTTCAAAATTCAAAGGTACGTGAAACCGAATATACGTCATCGATGTTCGACCAGCGGTGCCATATGTATTTGCGATCACTGTTAATAAATAGCGTTTATCAAATTATAGCTAGTAACTTGTAATTTATTATGTGTCTCATACACAACTATTAACATGAAGAAAATGATATATCATTTTAATTTCTTGTTTCTCCTATAATGTGAGGTTATGGGTGTGACAATGCTTCATCTGCCGCCTTTGTTATTAATAGTATTATTTTCCTCCATTCATCTTCTATATTCTTCTGAACTGGTATTTTGTTGTTGTATTATATCATTCTTTTCTGATGTACTTCTCGGACTGATTGTTCTTGTAGTAAATTAACCTTGCGTTGCGTCAACTTATTTTACTTTCAAGGATGGACAATTTTGCTGTCCACCCTGTATTTATTTCAACACTATTCAAAAATACATTTACACTGTATTTGAATTTCAACCAGTGCACTTCATCTTCACATGTCTAATTGGAATGTATTGACTAATATCGTTCTCAAGAGTATTTTAATGAATTTACTTGGCAGTTATCAACCACTAACATTTTTTTAACTGTTACAGAGTATTTCTGTGATTACAAATTAATTGCTTACGTTTGATACATGCTTTACACTATACACGTTTTTATAACGTCGCGTCGTGTAAGCGATGCCCCTGTAAGTGCGCTTTTAACAATATAAAACTCTTGTCCTCGAGTTTTCAATATTTTGCAAGGGCAGTAACGAAAGAGGCGAGTGGTTTCCTGAAAAGAAAGCAGGTGCGTATCGAATTTTAACCCTCATCACGCTGTGTAAAGAAGCGCGCCCATCTTGCTAAAACCAACAATTGGTATCCAGCTGTGGATTTCTCATGTAACGTCAGATTGTATAAGAGAACTGCTTAAGCAACTCCAGTGAGAATGGTAAATTGTTATTTCTAGATTTACTGATCGTAATTATGAAACATTTATTAACGGTGTTTAATTTTGAGCGCCGCTTACTGTTGATCACCGATATTGTTGACTAAACATTAGATTCCTACTTTACTGTTCATACCACTGTGAAAGAAGAAAAAGTAGACGTATATGATCAAATAGAGCATATACAATTAAACTCTTCATTAAGATATTAGTTGTAGAAAATAAAGCAAAATCGAGTATCTTTATTCATGACACATAGTTAAGGAAGTCTCAGAATAAAGTTTGTGGAATCACTTACAAACACATTATTTACAAAATTGCAATGTAATAATGTGCTCACCTGTTACGGTCCAAAAAAGATTCACGTTACGGCGCCAAATTTGTTACGGGCCAATCGCGCTTTTCTTGGACCCGCAAACAAAAAAAAGATGTAAAAGGCCAGCGGCTTGCTCAGAGGAGTAGGGAGAGTTCGTAAAATTGCTTATAGAGAAAATGCTTCAAGTTGTGTACAGGATACGTCGAAATAAGTGGGCGCCACCTTCCGAAATCCAGCTGGTTTTGTAGCTCCTCGCGGAAGGCCGAGAGCCCCCTGCTTACGGGAAGGGAACTTACCGTGTTTTGTGCATCCTCCTATATATATTTAAAGCTTGCAAATTTCTTACAACAGGTACAAAAGACACAATAAGAGACAATAAACTTTAAAACACATATAATAAAGTAAATAGAAAGTGGCAATACAATAAACAGGCACGAATTATTATGACACAAAAGTTTGCATTACATGTTTATCCTTGAACGTTCAGGTAACTCTTCGCCACTGGTGTTACGGGATTTAAGTTATGCATTCAGTTATAAAACACCAGTGACGCTGAAGCTCACAAAAGTATAGTCTAATTTAGTAGCTTTATCCTAAAACAAATTAACACATATGGCGACTGAAGGTCCTTTTTATTTTTACAATTACAAAAAACTTAAATTTGAAGTCTGCAAGTCACGCGAGGAAAAAAAGGTTTATTTTTCACTGCACAACAACAAAAAACATTCTTTACCTTGACGAGGAGACGGCACAACAAGACGGCGATTTCCAGATGTAAACGATAACACCGGCGAAGACAGGAACCTTCGCTGACATGAAATGGCTGCAGAACCACGGGGGGCGTTGGGCTTTGACGATGATCCGCCGAAAGGCGATTGTACAACTCACTGAAGAGTTGCCTTTTCCTGGGGTTGAATCACGTTATTCCTTCTTAATCCGGCAATAGCCGACGGCCTGTAAAGTACCCCTTGGTACAACAGCGAGACGGAAAAACACATTACTGATACCCCTCACAAAAAAAACCCGAGCCGCCCCTGCAGCACTTGATGTAATTACGGTCGCCCGTACGGGCGACCGGAGTTCAGCAGGATCGAAAATGAACTAACCCCAAAATGCAATTGGGACCTCACTTCTCCCAAACGATATTGCACAACCTGGCGAAATCATATGCAAGAAGTTCGAGAAGGTTCTAGAAAGAATTTGTTGTTGACGCTCCGGATTCCAGGGAGCGTTCAAGGTCAAGCGCAGAAGAAAACCAAAGTCTGCAGTTTTTACACAAAGGAGACTGTTAACATCACAAGCTTCGAAAGACAAAACAAAATAGCGAAAATAGTAACCCAAAATAAGAATTCAATTAAACCAGCGATACTAATTCCTACGAAGCGGCAAACGAATTACGGAAGCAATAAAGTGTAGCGGCAAATTTTAAAATCACATAACACACCTTCAAACCACATCTGATACACACTTGCTAGCGCCGTTTCCCACATGTCGGTACGTCACCTATGATTTGTCACTGAACAAGTTAAACTCAATGTAGAACTGGTTTACGTTACATCAGTTTATGGAACTAACTTATCCCGTTTTTTGGGTTTTAATTTACCAGATGTGTCAGTTGTCAGATTTTCGGCAACAAAATAATTATTTATTTCCAAAAAAAGCAGACAATAGCGCAAAAGCAAAAAAAAGGACATGCTGGTCGGAAAGACAAATAACCGTATTCTTCTTCTTCTTCTACCTTCGATATAGGCTCTTAGCCTGTTTCTACCAGACCTTCCTTCCAGCGTTTCCGGGGGCAACCAGGGCTTCCTTTTCCTCTTGTCTTTAGCCAGTTTTACGATTCTCTCATGTTGCATCCTTGTTATATGGTTGTTCCATTCTGTGCTCCTTCTTTTTATCCAATCATTGATTTCTTGGATATCTCATTGGTTTCTTATATCCGTGCTTCTTACATGGTCTCTTCTTGTTTTGCCTACAATTTCTCAGAGTTGCCACTTCTGTGGTCTTCATTAGTTGTTTTGTTTTTGAGGTCTCTGCCCTAGTTTCGGCTGCGTATGTTAATGTAGGTCTCACAACACTTTTATAAATTCTTACCTTAGAATCTATACGAAGATATTTGTTATTCCATATAGTATCATTAAGGCATCCAGCTATTCTTGTAGCTTTTAATGCTTGTGAGATCTCTGCTGCTAGTTACTTAGACGCCTAAATGACGCCTGAATGACATCACCTGTTCTACTGTAGTTCCTTGAGTCTTCAGTTTATAACGGAGTGGCTCTCTAGCTATTGTCAGGCATTTTGTTTTACTAATGGCGATTGCTAAACCGATTCTTTGACAACTAATGGTAAATTGATGCAGTAGTCTCTGCAAGTCATCTTCATTGTCCGCTACTAATGCAGCATCGTCAGTGTAACATAATATATTGATTTCAGTAATTCCCATTTTATAACCATTCATATGTCTTACTTTTTTATTATTTCGTTCATCACTGGTTAAATAATAGAGGTCTCCATGTCGTATTCCCCTTATAGTAGGTAGTTTTAAGGTTAGTGCTTCCCCTAGTTTTATTTTGGCAAAGTTGTTGGTATACATGTCTTGTACTAGCTGTATCAGATTGCTTGGAATAGCACTGTCGTTAAGTCATCATCATATAACAGTCTGTCTCGTCCACTGCTGAACATAGGCCTCTGTCAATCTGTTTTACTTTTATCGGTCTTGGGCACCTTGGATCCAGTTTTTAGATATCCTTTTCACGTCATGCGTCCACCGTGTCGGCGGTCTACATCTGCTTCTGAATGCATCGTCTCTAGGACGCCATTCTAGTATCCTTTTGGTCCATCTATTGTTTGGCATTCTTCCGATATGACCTAGCCAATTCCATTTTAAATGTGTTATTCTTTCAACGGCATCTGTAACTTTTGTTCTCTCACGTATTTCTTCATTTGGGATTCGGTCTCTCAGCGTCACTCCCAACATAGCTCTTTCCATGACTCGTTGGGTTACTCCTAAAAACTACATATTTCTGAGATGTTATCTGTTAATATTTTTGTTGTAAGTTTCAGCAGTGTTTAGTAGATCTATACCTCGTTAGTTTTCAGGCAGATGCCTCTGCCTTTTCTTGAATATTGGTATTACAATGCTAGTCTTCCATTCTTCCGGAATACGCTCTGCTCGAAAAAGGTGTTTGATTAGTGTTATTATTTCTGATGCTAGTGTATTTTCTTCATATTTCAGCATTTCGTTTGTAATGCCATCTTCTCCGTGCGATTTTCGATTTTTTAATTTCTTAATTCTTCCTTCTATTTCTTCTTCGTTTATTTGCAATACTACTCTCACAAGACTGTTATCTTCATCTCCATCTTCGGTAGTTCCGGCGTACAACTGTTTGATGTAGTTTGTCCACAGTTCTTTGTCAATGTTTGTAGTTGTAGACAATTCTATAATTTCCTTTGTTCCCTTGGTGGTTCTTGTTCCTAAAGCTTCAACTGCAGCGTTAAGAATATCCTTTTTAGTTTCTTCCCAGTTTAAATCTAGGTTGCCATCAATATTTATTTTATTATTTTCGATCAAATTTTGCAGTCGTCTGTGATAGAGATACTGGACGCTTTCATCTTCTAATAATTATTTATTTATCCTAGTCTCGGCTGTTGCATCTTTCTTCCGTGTTCTTTGTAGTTTGAGTCTTAGTTTACATAGTAAAAGATTATGGTATGATCCTATGTCGGCTGAATTTAATGTTCTAACGTTCAGTATTTGGGAAGGATGTATTGGTCTATTTGTTACTACGTAATCAATTATCGATCACTGATATCTTGTATTTTGCCAGGTATGTTGCATTTATAGGTAAAGGAAAGTATTATTTATTGGAAGATTATTGTTAGCACAAAATTGTACTAGCAACTCACCATTATCATTTTAGATCTCCTCGTCGAACCTTTGTTTCACTAATAACTTTATTAATTGATATAACTAGCAGATTCTTCTTGTTCTTGCAGTTCTACTCCTAGCGGAAGTTGAAAATCACCAAAGTTGTTTTGATCTTGTTAACAGCTGGTTCAAATGGTTGGGTACTATTGCAGCTGAACCAGTCACAAAGATTTTATACTGCGCACTTTACGCATGCCAGCATTTCTTCTTCCTTCTATTTTCCTCTATATGAAGAGCCTAAGGAGTTCACATTTGGATTTTCTCATTACATGACCCAAGTATTCCAGCTTCCTTTTCTTTTGATATAGAGGATTTCGCATTCCTTGCCCATTATTTCAAGCACTTCTTTGTTGGTGACCCTGACAGTCCATGGTATATACCACACGCAACGATAACAACACAGTTCGAATGACTCTTCTTTGACTCCATATACATAGTAGGGTGGAAAGCACATAGCAGCAAAGTATTCTTATCCAAAGATTTAGTTTGCCATTGTTTTGCCATTTCTATTCTTGTTTTTAGTTCAGTTGCCCGGTCCCCTGTCTCTTCCAGCCTGGTATCAAGATATTTTAATGCGTTAGTCTTTCAATGTGGATGTTAGCCACAGTTAGATGTACTTGCGGTTTAGGGGACTTGGTGACCACCACACATTTAGTCTTCTTCAGATTCATTTTCAATTGGGGACATTAATATAATAGACCCAGTCGCTGATAATTCTACAATCAGCACTAGTCACAAAGTTTTGTTTAGAGGACACTGCACCGAGAGATGTTTCATCCGCACCATACTCAACGTGTGCAGGCACTGCATCCAGCATTACCACACAGTGTTTATAAATTTTGTGCTTCAGCCCACCGCACACAATTGCCCAATCCGGTTAGCCATGTGGATCCTAATGCTAAAAACTTTCTCCTGAATTTCTGCCTTTTGAGTTCGACGTTAAATTGCAGATAACCCGTGTTTTACCTTAGCGCTGAGGAGAAACACGCCGGCTGAGAAGAGACGTCTAATAGTGGGACGAAATCTATATTCAGTATGTTTGCTATAATTGCAATTCTTGTCGTTGTTCAGAGTTTTTGAAAAGCTGAACAATATCATCCTTAAACCTGATAATTCAAACATTTTCCGCCACTTATACTGAGACCTTTTCTACACTAATTCAATATTTTAAATACGTCTTCTAAAATATTATTCAAAAGTATTGGAGATATAATATTTTCTTGTTTTCTAGTATAGGTACTTAATCTGTATGTGTTCTGCGGTAACAGAATTTTCTATAATAGCTGTGGTAATGGTCTATAAATCCTTAATAAACGTTATACAGTGGTAACTAAATTTACATCTTTGAAGAGTGTCTATGATTGTTTATAATTCGACGGAATCAAATGTCTTATTATCAATATAGGCTAAATACAGGGGTTTGTTGTATTCATGAGTTGTTTGTTTAAATTGTCTTATGGACTGTATGTGATGCGCTGTGCTGTATTTTTTACCAAACTCGCTTGTTCCACAGGTTGAAATTGATCTCGGTGTGCAGAAATGTAGCTTGAGATTACTTTGTCACCTTTTGATACATTTGAGAGGGAAGTTAGATAAGTCTGTCATTTTCTAGATGATTAATAGTACGGCTTTTACGTAAAAATATCGTTAATGCGTTCTTTTGTGGTGTTGCTGTATTTCCTTTGTCCTTACAGTTATTAAACTTGTCATGCTTTGTAGAATACAAGAATGCTCAAAATGGGTAGCTGGAACATGCAACCAGTACAAATACACAATCTAGTACATGCCGATGATGTATACTATTCGCTAGTGATAAAAGAGACTCACAGCAACTATTAAATGAATGGGAAGAGCAACTAGAAACGCAGAGATGAACATAAATGAAAAAAAAAGCAAAGTAATAACAAGAAGACTAAGGAGAAGACTTAAGGATAAGACTTAACGGATTAACATTAGAGCAAGTTGAAATTTACGAATACTTGGGAACAACTATTTCCAGAGATGGGAGGATAGATAAAGAAATATTAAACAGAGTAAACATAACAAGCAAAGTGTACTATAGTCTTCCCAACGGATTTTTTCCATCACGTATTCAATGTTTCATATAAGCTCAGACAAACGAATCATATCATTCTCTTTTTCTATCACCTATAAACCTTTGGGTAACGTACGTTAAACAGAGGTACTTCATACTACGACCTACTACTGTCATATTTTTAATACGTCAAACAAGGACGGATAATTGTCAATTGGCGCTCGCGCGCTTCGGCGACTACAGCTGAAGTCAATTGTATTTTGCATTTGTTGTCAATACAGTCAATGCTGTCATTCTCGTTTCGTTTGTCATTTCGTCTGTTATTATTGTCGGCTTCATCATTTAAAAAACAGTTCTTGTAAGAACTAAATCGTATCAATGTAAGTATTACTACGTGCATAATACCGTTTACTAGTTAACGAGTTAGCATGCCGGGCAAACGTCTTGGTTCTCAAGCCCAAAATTGACTAACTAGGTACATATTTGGTGCATATGTTTGCTATTGCTATACCAAATCAATCATATGGTAGTAGGGAAAAGAGAAATTAGTAAAAAGGCGAAATTACATTTCTACAAAAGTCTACATTCCAACACTTTCATTTGGAGCTGAAAACTAGACCATGACAAACACATTAAAAAATAACAGCAACGGAGATGCGATACCGGAGGAAGATATAAGGAAAGACAAAACGAGATAGAATCAGGAATCAGGTAATAAGAGAACAACTAGAGCAAGAACCTTTGATGCACAGAATTGAAAATACTCAACTGAAGTAGCTGCGACATGTTCAACGTATGACAGACAACAGACTATCTAAACGAACATGTGAGGCGAGAACAGAAGCCACGATGACAACCGAACAGAGATAGCGTCAAGACGGAGGAAAATACCAAGAGAAGTGAAGGGGATTGCAAGAGACAGAAACACTTATAGAAGAAGAAGTAGCGGTGTGCCTCCATGGTTTAACAAATCTGGAACGAGGTTATCGTTTCCTAGATCTTGCTGGTTGGAAATTGATTCTAGGGAGTTTTAGTTTACGTTCGTTAATTTCTGGCATGTTTTCCGTGAAATATTTTGATAGCTTCATTCGTTTTTTAATTATTGTTGCTTTTTCTAGACGTTCGAACCTTTGCAGTGTATAGTTTTTGGTAAAATCGATTTATTATTTTGTTAGTGTCTTCTGATATTTTGTTGTTTTTATCAACCACTTATATTATGTTATTTTTTCCTTAATAGACGTAGTCCTCGGTTTTCCTTTATAGTTTTTCTGTTATATTATTGCTGAATTTGTTTGTCTCACTTCTAATCTCCCTCGAAATTGATTATTAGGTTATTTTAATCTATATACAGTTTTGTTTGGTTTTTTGTAACAATTATTTTCTTCATTCTTTCATAATTTCCCTCATGGTTTCGCTTCTTTCATTCTTTATCAAATTCTCTTTTTATCACCGAAGCAGACTCGCGTGCTTCTTCACTCCGGATTCGGCTTTTCGCTATGCACCGGGAAGTAATGGGACCTGCGACCTTTCAACCATTACTTTAACAGGTTAGGCGAAACCCCTCTTTTCTTTTCGAATTTAATCTTTCCATCTACACTTATAGGAACTTCCAACCTCACTAACGTCTGTCATGGTGTTAATATGACATCCAGGACCGATTGTTTAATGTACCCATCCGCTAGTACGAGGCGCCGTTTTTAACGCATCCTTGGCATTCCTAGCCAAGTAGTTACGGGCCAAACGAGCTTTTTCATCGACCCGCAACAGGATAGGTGGAAAAAGGCCTGCAGTTTAGCTCATAGGAGTAGGGGGGTTAACGGAAATCGCTTACGGGAGGAAATCTTCCTGGTTGTGTACAGAGTAGGTCAAAATTAGTGGGCGCTACCTTCCAAATACAGCTGATTGCAGGTTCTCGTGGAAGGCCGAGGAGCCAGCAGCTTACGGGAATCGAACTCACCTTTACTGTGGCTCCCTCCTGTTTATAAAGCTTTCAAATACAAATACAAAATATACAATAATAAAAGGTGTAATACATTTTAAAACACATATAATTAACCTTTTGAGAGTAACTGACGGTACAAAAAAAATATGACAGTAGTAGTAATAGTAGTAATATTTTACTCAATATAACAATCGGTTAAAAGGAACGTTGGATTAAGAGGGAGCTCGCCGCCCATAGCTTATGGTATTTAAAATATTTCAACAAATCTACGTGGCAAGTGGCGTCTAAGTTTACAAGAATAATACAGTATGTAATTTCTATTTACAATTAACAGCAAACAAAAAGAAATGATAATCGACGACTGAAGGTCGCCTCTTGTCGCCTTAAAAAAAAAGGTTCAATCACTTAGAATTTTGCAAGTTAATGCGTAAAAGATTTTTTTTCATAACACAAAAAAAATAATTCCTTTACCTTGACTTTCGGTGAATGGAGTAGAAAAAGAGGCACAATTTCGGGGTTGTTTTCCAGATGCAGGTACAGTCTGGGGGTATTTTCAGGTCCGGGAAAAAGATAGGCGACGTTCCTCGGGAGATTTTGGGACGAAATAATTGCTGGTACGCCCTTGGGGATTAGATTGCTTCCCAAAGGGGTTTAGACGGTTGAAAGAACAGCTCCAAGAAGCACTAACTTCCACGGGTTTTTAAATCGCTTATATCCGAGAAAGGACGATTAGACTTAATTGTCCATACACCAAAGCTTAACACTCTGCTAATTTATGTAAGTCAGACTTGGTCGAGATTCTATTTGCCCAAAGCAAAATACGTTAGGATAAAAATCAGTTTAGGAGAAGAGCCGCGAATAAAAACCCGGTCTTCGATATTTCGTCCGTCTGTGCGTAGAGTTTAGTGCCTACTTAATTTTCTTAACGGCCCCCGTAGATGGACATGGGCGACCGGAGTCAGCGAAGGTGTAAAATCGACTGCCTAACTAAATTTGGCTTGGCTTGGCTTATTGAATTAGTGTCTATGTTTATAAAATTTAGTATTGGTATATTGCCTAAAGTTTATAAATACAGTGCCGAACTATTCTTCCTTACATCCATGGCTATTTTTTTAAGAACTGAATCTTTAAAATAATTATGTATGTGTACATATGCTGCTTTTAAGGCATATATTTATTTTTAGTTGCATATTTAATGCATATTTAGTCAATTTTATAGTGCATATTGTTTTGAACTCGATTTTTGTTATATTTCGGCAGTGTAAGAGTGACGTGCAGTAGAAAATATCGGGCTGCATGGTTGTGAGTAGAACATCAATTTAAATAAGGTGTTTTGTTAACCTTATTGAATATTGATTTGTGTACTTGGTAATAGTACTGTAAGTTTGGAAGTTGAAATTATAGTTATATACTCAGTAAGTACTGCGTATACCTAATTAAACATTGAGCTGTGTGTTGGCACGTCATTATTAGCACTGTGTGCTCCAATGAATATTTAGCTGCGCACTTGATAATTCTGCGATGTTGCTGAAAGCTAGAATTATAATATCTACGATCTCAATTCATTTATCGGAGTTGTGGATTCTTGTTTTTAATAGAGTGATGGTCCTGCATGTACTGAATATTAGAGATATAGCTAGTGCTTTTTCATTATTATTAGCACATAATGCGGAAGAAATTATAGCCGTGGTTTCAATATGTTATCAGAATTGTGAGTTCTTATTACTATTATTAATATTATTAGAGCTGTGTGACCAGTGAAGGTACTGTGTATACTGTGTAATTAAAGATAGATCTGTGTACTCTTAATTTATTATTAAAACTGTGTGTTCACTAAGGGCATTGAGAGTACCTAATTAAAAATTTAGCTGTGTGGTAACATTTTATTATTGGCGCTGCCTGTTCATTAAATATTTATCTGTGCACTTGATAATTTTGCTATGTGCTTGGAAGTTGGAATTGTAGCTATGATATCAATTCATTATTGAAGTTGCGAGTTCCTATTTTTACTACAGTTTTGTGCCCAATAAAGGCACTGTGTGTATTGAAAATTAGAGACCAAGCTGGTGGGTCTGCACTATTATCATATCATGCTTATTATATATTCCGCGGTGTTTTTGATAATCCTTTTATGTGGTTAATGTATTATCAGAATTGTGAGTTCCTACTATTACTGGAGCTGTATGATCAGTAAAAGTACTTCGTATACCTAATACAAATGGAACTGTGTGCTATTAATGTATTATTAAAGTTGTTTGTTCAGTTTGGGCATTGTGTGTATCTGTGTTGCGCCATTTCATTATTAGCGCTGAGTGCTCATTAAATATTTAGCTATCTACTTGGTAATTCCTCTATGTGGCTGAGACGGAATTATAGCTGTGATCTTAATTTATTATTAGAATTGTGAGTTCTTATTATTGGTAGAACAGAGCGCTCAGTAAAGGTACTGTGTGTACCTAGTTAAGTATTGAGATGTGTATTGGCATTTGATTATTAGCGCTGCGTTTTCACTGAATAGTTAGCTGTGCACTTAGTAATTCTGCTGTGTGTTAGAAGACAGAATTATTGCTACGATCCCAGTTTATTATCAGAATTGTGAGCTACTGTATGTCTGTAAGTAAAGATTAAGGAATGTACTATTAAAATAGTGTGTTCGGCAAAGGTACTATGTGTAGCTAATTAAATATTGAACTGTGTGGGGCGATTTCATTATTAACGCAGAGTGATCAGTAAACCTTGATCTGCGTGCTTGCTAATTCTGTCACTTGTTTGGATGATACAACGTAGCTGTGATTTCAATTTATTGTCGGGGTTGTAAGTTTCTATTACTACTAGAGCTGTGTGCGCTGTAAAATACTGTGTGCTTAATTAAAGATTGAGCTGTGTACCAGTAGTTTACTATTATTGCTGTGTTCTCACTAGAAAAATTGTACGTACCTAATTAGACAATGAGCGGTGAATTCCTATTCCACTATTAGGAAAACATGTTGAGTAATGGTGCTGTTTGTATGTAAATAAATATTGAAGCTGTGTGCTCAACAGCTGTGTTGTGTACGTGGAGTTGAGGTTTCAGATTTGTAAATGTTGGTAGAGCTTCATACGTATCTAGGGAACTGTGTAGTTATTCTACATGATTATTAAGCAATTTGGAAGTTTATATAGGGTATGCGACTTGTTAAGCGACTTGCTTAGTCATCGTCTCATTACGATTGTCGACCGGCTCTTCTTTTGTACAATTTAGAAATAGTCGATTAACTTTGTTAACATGATTACACGCATGAGGAAGTTGATATTCACGTTCGATGAAGGAGCTAAGACAGATATGACGTGGATTATGATATTTGGGTGTATTTCGTAAGGGTGCGTGTGGATTCTGGTATGTATCTAAAATATTGTATTGCATGTATCGCGAAGTTATAGCGAAGCAATTTGCTCATTTGTAAATGTAATGTTTGTGAAAAATCATTAAAATTCTGCTGCGATAAAAAAGTAAATATAATAAAATTTCTGATCTATTTTTACGTCTAAAGTCAGCAAATATTTTCGTCAGAGAATCCTTTGTAATTAAATTATAACAAACTAAATTAATGTCTATCTTACTTTATGAGTTAGATGGGGCTAAATATTATTAGAGCGACAGTTGACGCCCCCGCGCTGCATGTTCATAAAGAATTACTGTTCACATTACGTATAGCCCGCTTTTATTGTTTACCAGGAATGTGATAAAAGTGACGGACGTTTTATCTTCAAAGTTAACCATTTTCTGTATTCCTCGGCATACTGATTCGTCGAAATATAAAAACTGGCATTCCTTTTGTGGTCGTTATGTTTGACGTTTCACGGAAAGGGGTTCGGATTATGACATAATAAAGTAAGGTGTATTTGTAGAGAAGTGCGTTATACAAGTGTTCTGTGCTGTATTATGAACGTTATGGGAAAAATAGAAGAGATAAAACGGTAATCCAATTTGGAGCCGGAATTGAAAACGACATTCACGCAAGCTGAAATCAGACGCAACTGTTATCAGGTTTATTTTTGGTAACTTTAGGTATATTATAGGTCAGCAGTAGATTATCTTGAGGATACGAAAACATCCGTTTTACGTCCATCTATCATTGTGACATGCATTACATGACAAACGGATTTAAAACGAAATTTTTTTATGAAAAGTAACCGAAGCGAGCAACGGTCTGCGAATATTATACAAGCAGCGAAATCATTTCGAGTTATTTATTTTGTATGTAAGCGAAAAGTCCCGAAAGAATTTCACCGTTCTGCAACCATAAGCTGGAAATAGGTACTTAAAAAATAACTTTTCATATAACAAAATTGTGAAATATTTACATAGTCCGCTTTAATATTGAATTATTCATTTTAGTCGGCTGAAGACATTACTTAAAATTTACGAACTTTACGCATTTTATCTACAGAAAAGGGAAGTAGGAAAAATTGTTCCGGCAAGGCGGATATAAAGAAAGAGAATTAAAGTAATTTTATTGGAACCAGGCGTCATCCTTCAGTTATAGCTACGAATTTTGATCAGATGAAAGTGGATAGTACGCTTAGATGGCGAAATTTTAGAAGGTTTGCTTTGTAATACAGATCAAATGTTTAATGTTCAATTTCTAAGATACACGAGGGGAACTCAAAAACTTATCTACCTATCAATGAAACAAAAAAGACACAAAAATGTTAATAATTCTATTTTTCAATATATCATCTATCTATTGTCACGCCTATTTTAATATTTGAAAAATAAATTGATGAAGTGTAGAAACACTCTCGATGCTATGCCACTGCACAGGTAGAAAATTAATAACTTGACAATGTTAGTTTCCCGGAAAATCCAATCGAAGAAGGAGTGGATTCTAAACAAATAAATAATAGGCGCCACCGACTTATAATTTACTAACATCGCCCGAGGTGTAAGATGGGAAGTCGGACTCTCCAGATGGCTAATCACTTACCTTATCTCTCGTATCTCTCCTTAGGTAAACTTAGTTCTTTATAATAGTCGATAAAGAAAAGACGAGTTGCAACTAACTTCGTTTAATTTCTAATTAACACAACTCCACAAGTATAATTAAAAAAAAACCAGTCAAAATTTTACGTAATAAAGAAATAAATAAAATAACTTTCGGGCGAAACTCAAACAACTGGAGGACTATGATTGCACTTATCGGATCATCATAAGATTAAGGTTCTAGCGCAAAATCACGTTACGAGAGGCCTCCACGAAACGAAATCTTGCGTGGTCATAACCGACCAAAAATAGAAAAACTCAACCTGAAAACACATGCAAACGTAATGCCGTCCCACTATCGGAGCACCCCATACATAAACACGTAAAACTATTCCCCAATACAATAACTTTGATGATATAATAATAATTAAGGTCTATGTATATTTAATTATTCCCCAACATTACAAATCCCGGACACAATCAAATTAACGAAATGGTTTATATGTGAAAATAATACAATCGTAAATAACAAAAGTCACGTCCTCAAAAATATTAACGTGAAATAATATTAAATGCACTTCCCTGTTGCAAGTGTAACGTCTATCTCTGCGAGCAGGTTTCCACGTGGTTATCACCAGAGCCAGCGTTTGGATCGGTCGAGGAAAAACCCATCCCCAACGTTCTCGGCGATGTTTGCGTGCTTAGTCGACCTTATCAACGGAGTTCCCAACCGAACGTATCTTGCCTAAATTAAATTACTGCGAATATTAGCACTGAAGTTTGGAAAAATTTAAGACTGAACAATCTTTCTATTAATAAATAACTCAACAGTCGATGGAAAACTGGCCACAAAAAATCTGTTTGGCCGGAATAATCTCTATATTGGAATACTAATTCCTGGAGTTTTTTGACTTCCTCTAAACTAGGACCCAACTCCTGCGCCGTGAAGTTTTAAATCGAAAAACTAATTTCCAAATCGATAACGATTTACCACAATTTTCACTCACTTAGCACATATATGTCCGACCAACCGTCAATACTCAAGTCTTCGTCCCTGGACTTGTCGTTCTGAAATTTTTCGGTTTCCCCCTCAATTATCCGAAACTCCAAAACTATGCGCCTAAGTGGACCGTGTCTTTTGAAATGTAAAATGCAAAACGGGTTGCTTTCAACCAGGCGTGGAATTCGTTACCTACTCTATATCAACGCACTTACGCCATCTGTCGGGAAGTTGATTATTATCTTCAGAAAAAAATTTCTCTGGCTAACTAGCGAAGTAGTAATCAACGGCTTGTTTCAGTTTGTTATCTGAGTAAAATCTTCGGGCTCTTAAATATTTCTTCAGTTTTCTAAACCGGTAAAATTTAGATGGTGTCATATGTGGGCTATAAGGTGGGTGATCACTGATCAATCTCCTGAAACGCACATTCTTCTAAAACAGGAACGACCTATCGAGCCTTGTAGACTCGTGCACTGCCATGCAAAAGGAAAATGCTTTTGTAGTACCTCTTTGCATATACAGGGTGTCCTTTAAATACCTTAAAAGCTTCAGGTAGCACTCTTCTGTAAGAAATACAGTCCTCAAAAACACTAACACCAACTTCCTATAGTGCTTAGTTTCCTCACACGAGACACTTAAAGAATATTATACTTGGCAACGTTGACGATGTCTTTGCATTTATGGAGAATTTAATTAGTAGGCCGACATTACATGAAGCATTTTGACAAATGT
>JABXWE010036488.1:0-10959 GCA_014611495.1 Limonius californicus
TTAATTTCAATATAACGTAGCACTTTGTTTGTTTATTTTATTTAACACTGATACTTATTCTTTTTAATCTTGTAGATGTGGAATCAACACCAAGATAATAAAATTTTAATTTTATCTGACATTTAAATTTTGCTGACAAACAAGCCAACCAACAAATCGACAATCGAAGACAACAGACAATCGGCAAACATTCGCGATCACAGGTGACGCTATCACCGAATCGGCGAGAAATTGTTATTTTGTCGAAATTTACCAAAATCTCTGTCGTAAGTTAATGAAAGACCTTTAAATATGTATACAAATATTAAATACTTTGTTTTATTTTCAAAACACACACTTATTACTCTAATTTACAAATTTTAAGGTAGTTGCATTTTGTGCTTTGTGCTTACAGGTTGATGGAAATCTTGCAACTATCAACGTTTTTACAAACAAAATTCCACTTTTTTCGCCCGTTGCCAAGGCAACCGCCTACAAACAACAGAAAAATGACACACCCCCAATGAAATCAGCCAATCAGGGCTAAGTATAAAATGAACAAAATTTTAACAAATATTTATAAATTACAAACAAACTTTTCTATAAATAATTTTTCATCAAATTAAAAAATGTCACACATTACAAAATAAACATTTTGATACCTCATTTGGTAGGTTTTCAATATTGAACTTGGAAATTCACAAATATTTTTACCATAATTGTTAAATAAATTCTTAAAATTACATTAAATGTTAATAAAAATCAACTCAGCTTCTTAACACACATTATCACATTTCTATAAACATATTTTTCAAAAAACGAAAAGTTACAGTTCAACAAAATTACAAATTATAATGTATTTGCTAAATTGATTACAATTTTACACATATTTCATTAATTACAGCTCAAGATTGCACAAATAAGACTGGAAAGTTTCCTCCGCACCTTTATGAACAAGACTGCAAACAAATACAATAGACGAAAGCATGGTAGCTTTGAAAGGCAGAAGCAGTATAGAACAATATATGCCTATAAAGCCCCTAAAAAGGAGTTTCAAAATATGGGCATAATGCTCCCACTGTTGTTGTAAGATTTGGGAAGGTGAGATACCTCAGGTGCACTTAGGCCACATTGGTGGGCCCATTGTGCTGCCTCCGCATTGGCTCCAAAATTTGAACATCACCCAAGCTATCCAATCCTTTGGATGTACTTGAGGACATTCGCAACTGGGGTGTTGCTGATTTCGGCCATATCAGGCCAAAAGTTTCCCAACATCCTCTGATTGTTGCGAGAGCAGGGCAGTGACACAGGACGTGTTCTGCCGTCTCGTTATCCCCGTTGCGTCCTCGACAGTTTGCACTCTCCGCCAGTCCTATCCTGTGCATGTGTTGATTTAGGGTGCAGTGTCCCTATAAGATATCTACAATTAGTCGCAGGTTCTTTCGGGACAGTTGCACGCAATATTTGTCTATTTTTGGCGAGGGTGCAGTAATAGCAGCCCCTGCATAACGACAACTTTCAGTGTTTACCCATCTTCGTGTAAACTTTTTTAGTGTTTCTTGGTATAGCATAAAACTTCATGTCCTTAGGGATCTAGGAATAATGGGTTCTGGTCGCCAAGGTGTTGTTCGGAGGCCAGTCTCGCAAACTCATCAGCCTCCTCATTGCCGTAGTTTCCGTCATATCCTTTAACCCATACAAGGGAAATGACATTATCTTTTGAGATATCCTCGAGAGCTTCACGGCACTGCAGTACCACTCCTGAGGTAATTTTGCAACTACCTAGGGCTAGCAAAGCGGCTCTGCTGTCACTAGATACCAATACGTTGGTTCTTAATCTGTCGTTTAAGAATTGTATTTGCACCATGCATTATTCCCACTAGCTCCGCTTGGAAGCAATTTTGCCTAGTGGTATCGTTGTGGCGTAGGTTTAGGTCATCGGAGAAGACTCCGGCACCCGTTGCATGCCTTGTTTTAGATCCGTAGGTAAAGATGGATATGTCCATGGCTCAGCAATGGCATAAACACTGAAGTGTCTATTGAAGGCATACTGTGGAGGGTGGTAGTCTACCATTGCATCTAGAAGAGGGGTTTTGACGATTGCCTCATCCATGATGCAGGTATGTCTGCCTTACCTGGCTCCTGTGTGCCACAGACCCTTACGGCGCAGCCTCATAGCCGTCCTCACAGCTACTTCCTCCACAAAAAGGTCGATTGGTGGAAGGCATATGATCACCTCTAAGATGGTGAGCATGCTGCTGTGCAGTTACAGGTTTTACATAGCTTTCGAAGTATATACAGAAAAATCTGCAGACGAACAAACCACTTTAAACTTAGGAGAAAGAGTTATAACAACCCTTACTAGAAGTTTTGAAGGATTATCCTATTATATAAGTGGAAAATTGTTGTCCCACTGAGCAAACAATATTTCTTATTTATGGGCAGTGGGATAATATTTTCCCACCCAAAATATTGGGTTTTTCTTAAATTTTTTCAATTGGCTTATTTGGCATCTCAGATGTGTAGCGATGCCGGGTATTAAATTTTGTAAGAAAATATAATACCCTAGTCTTTTGCCCTATATATGGATGTTTAGCATTTGTATACTTAATAATGACAATTATAATAAACAACAGCAAAAACTGAAAAGAACAAATCAGTAGGTACATGTTAAAATAATATGACCATAAATAAAAATACAAACTTTAATTTATAATTGAGTACATTTACAAAAATAAATAGAATCTTAAGTAGAAAAAGTAAATCGTACCTATTTTAATACATATTATGTGGAATATTCTGAAGTTAATACGTATTACTGAGGACAATAAGATTCACATACAAGACCACAATATAATAAAACAATGAAACACGTTCCTATCTCGTAAATTCAATTCCTATTTTGTCTGAGGAAGGAGCGTTCGCATTGTTTACGCACTGAATTGGTAAAGTACTGCTACCGAATATAAGGCCTTTTCTATTGAAAATATTTGAATATGTAATGATGATTGTTAGACGAAATTAAGGAATTAATTATACCTACCTAAATATACAATACTAAAAACTTAGAAAACACGTCCGCATAGTCAAGTTCTAAAGCCACTCTCTGCAATTACTATTTCGAAAGATATTAAATAACTTTGTCCGTTTCCTTCGTAGTATATAAAATGTATTGAAATTGACAATTAGGACCAAGTTAAACTAAAAATTTAGGGCACAAAGATCGTTAAAACCCTCCGATAAAACTCCACCGTATAATTTCATTATTTCATAAAAACTGTAGCGGCTTATCTCCTCCATATAAATGGATATAATTAACGAAACCGGAAGCTGGTTCCGGGCGGTCACGTGCCACGGTGGCCACTTTAAAGATAGCAGTATTACATCCGATCACGTTAATTTCATCGATAAAACTCTCGGAAATTTTCCCACCGTTGGGGAGTAAGTTCGCAAAGCTTACTCATAGTCGATAAGCATTGATGAATCATTCGTTCTCTTATTAACCCTGTACTAATTATTGCGATATTTAGTAATAACTCGTTAAAGCTTATCCCATTTAACCCATTAAGAGCATTGAGCATATTAAATACAGCAGGCAATAATCATAGAGTAAACATTCCATTAGCTATCGCTAGTTATTAAAGCTACCTAATTACGTCGGTTTCTGCATTACCAATTTTCTCTGGGACTTCCAAAAGCAGTGTCAGTAAAATTCGACATCATGTAATTGACTGAACTTTTCAAAGTAATTAATTACACGTTAACATTTTCTTTATTATCGTAAAAATCGACTGTAACATTACATGTCGCACATCTGAAGAAGAAATCTTTTACGGCAAATGTTAATATTTTGGAACATTCAGAAAGACTGTTTTGATAATTAGTAAACAAAACGCTTTTAAGGTATACGGAACTGCGTCACCAATGTTCTCAACATTATAAACGAGTAAAACTAATTTGAAAATTACTCAACGAAGCACATAATATATAATCTCACACCACTTTCACATTAAGCATGGTAATTTGTCTGACACAGTTGTTTGATTCTTTTAAAATTTGCAGCCTTATTTGAATTTATGTTATTTAGAGTAAACGCTTTCAAAATGAATCTGCTCTTATATGTACCCCCGAAGATATTCAGTGATTTCATATTGAAAAATGAACAAGTAATCAAAGAATGTAGTAAGTTCTTCTACCATTTGGCTTTAAAACTAAAAAAATTTAGAGAAAATGTTGGTATCTCAGTGCTAAAAATATTAAATAGTATATTACTTAAAAGCAGTCAGCAGAAATACTTATATAATCGATGTTTCAGCATGGTTTGTAAGATCAGTAGTCTATTACCGAATTAAGGTATTCCTTACAATAGAAATGTATTTCCGGTTTATTATAACTCCAACATAAACTTTTAAAATGTTGAAAATTGTCTAAGCAACGTCTACTACACTTTTTGAATGGTTTATGTATTTGTAACGTGGGTGCGAGAATGTTCATACTGACGCTTCCGTCGATCTATTGACATGCAGATTCGATGGCAAGACTTCGTGAAATTGCAACAAGAGATCTCTGTATGACCCGCCGAATGATGGCAGATGATTTGAGGATCAACAAGGAAACGATGAAGATTTAGCGAAGAGGGACAGCTGTACAAAGTTCATCTTTCACAGCTTTACAGATGAGCAAAAACACAGAAGAATTACATTGTGCGCAGAATTCTTTCATAGTTGTCGCGACAATACAATTAGCATTGTTGACAAGTCATGGATGTTTCAGTGCTGAGTTGAAACGCCAGCACATGCAGTGAATTTGAAAATCATCACCAAGACCCAAAAAATTTCGCTGGTAAAATTCAGAATAAAAACCTGATTACTTTGCTATAAACAGGATATAATCCATAAAGAATTAGTGGCGAACGGGCAAACAGTAAATAATGAATTCTACGTTGAAGTGATAAAGAGATTATTTTACATTTCTCGAGTGCGACCGTAATTTCCAGAAAAGGTATTGTTCTTGTTGCATCACAATGCACCTGCCCATTCTACACTGAGTGTGAAACTATTGCTCATGAAACACGGCGTTGCTGATATTAATCACCCACCCTATTCATCTGAGTTGGTACAAGACTCTTTTTTCTCTTTCCTAAAGTGAAAACTGTTTTAAATGTAAACAATTGTGAGAGGTAGAGAATATTAAGAAAAATATAAACGCCGAATTGAAAGTAGTTTCTTCGGAAACCTCTTGCGAAAGTTTTTAAAAACTTGTGCAACGTTGCAATAGTGTATTAAAGTAAATGTACATTACTTTAAATATATATCAAATACTTTTCTTGTTGCCTACTTAAATTGTGCTTCTTTTTATTGTGTTTGAACGGGTATTAAACCGTTAAACCTCGTATCTGAATACCCATCCAATATAATTTTTATATAAATATTGTATTATATACTTCTCTTGCGTAACCACCACATAATAGTATATACAATTACATACATCGTAATAAAATCATGGGGTTTATCTTCCTATTGACAAAGTTTCAATTCCAAACCACTGCTGTATGTGTGAGTGAATCTCTGCTATAGTTTGCAGGCATAATACTCATAGAAAAAGGTTTTCAGTAGATTTTTACTTGAAGCAAAGAAGTAGTTATAGAATGTAGTATCTTTTCGTAACATTCTAGATGTAAGAAATCAAATCCTGCATTATCGGTTCGCTGTGAAAATGTCGGAATTACGCACTGCATGTTCTTTAACGTTCTCATTTTAATATTTCTATTGCTGAATTTTTCTGATATATTTCAAGTGCACCATTTATATTCACTTCTTGTAACAGAGTGTATCTGAAAGCCACGAAAACGCTTATTCAGTGGAGGTTAACCTTTCTTTAGTACAAAAGAAATAACGACGTTGCGAACCAGAACAAAATACAAAGCAGGTGTTTTAAAGCAATTTCTTTTAAGAAATGCTTTGGTTCCACTTATCCTGTTACATAACTATTTGACGTTTGTTGATTTTCTGTACGGGTATCTATTTCAGTTCTCGTTTTGTTGTAAATAAATAATGAAAAAACTTAGTTTCAACCGTTGCATATTTTAAATACTTTTAAATCCAGCAACCCGAGCCTTTTATATAATTCAATTCGCAACTAAAACCAGTGAACAGCGTGTGCAATGTCGCATACTTTTCATTTCCACCACCACAAAGAGCTTTTATTTTTAAATGTTATTGATCCCTAGCTTTCCAGCTTGTATTTCTACAAAACATGGTAACAACAGGAAATGTTCTTAAAATAATAATAATACTGCTAAATATATATTTGATTTAGCTGTGTGCGGTATTAATTATTAATTACCGGTAGTAAGAATACGAATTTGGAGTTTACCTACTCTAATTTTAAACTTTTAAAGTTTTTTCACTCCACGTTGTGTTTGTCACAAATTGTGAACTTATAGGTGTGGAGCCACAGAGAAATTACGCTAATAAGGAACAATTTATTTATCCACATTTCAGAGATGAAAAAGTTAATGGTGTTGGAAAATATTCAATATGTGAATTATTAACAAAAATTTAATTATTTTTTGAACACACATAAACTTCTGTATGAGTGGCAGTATCTAACATCTTAGAATTATTTGTATATTTCTTCCATTTTCACTTCCACTTTCAGCAGTAGCTATTTACAACTACAACTGCTTTTGAAAGATTGTGATTACGTAAATAATAACAATAAAATCACAATAAATAATTAACCGTTTAAATACAAATCTAAGATGAGTGTAAGTATAGATAGGAAAAACACAAGATTTTCTTAAAAAGTCAAATTTAACATAAAAACACATATAAAATTGCATAAAACATCTCAGGGTTCATTTTATGTTAACAACGTGGCTTCCCCAACATGATAGCTTACATACAATTAAGGACTTAATTATTTAAATACCTGCATAATTATTTCTCATTCGCAAAGGTTCTAAAAAGTACTATACTGCAAAATAGTTCAAAGACCTTCTAAGTACCTTGACATGCTTCAGTCATCTGTGTTCAGCTGATTCAACTATGTCGGAATACAACCACGGTAAAATTTATCAAACGTTAAATGTCGAAATATAAGTTCAAAAACCATGATGAAATCGTAGCCATGAGACTCCAAATGGATCAAGAACTTGTAACTCAAAACGGCTAAGAAAGAAATTCACTTAATTTTATAATTCAGGAACCACATTTAAACTTAATAAAAATTAACTTTTTAGGAATATCGTAGATAAATTGAACATAATCTTCAACTTGGAAAAGACCAGGTAAGATATATTAAATCAAAATAACTTTTACACAAGTTTAAAATTAAACGAAAATTAAATTTTGTTTACAAATACAAATTATAACACTTAACCTCACATTTTGATTATTAAAATTAATATAACTCCGCCCCTCAACATTCAAAAATCGACCAAATTTACTTAAATTTAACACTCGGAGTGAAAAGATAATACGTCCCCTTCGTTTGATAACTTCTGCAGCACTGAATTCTTTAAAATCTGAAATTCATACCTGAAATTGGAAAATGCCCCAATCAGAAGCTTGAAAATAAATCCTCTTCCAAAAACTCCTTATAAACTAAATCAAAAGCGGCTCTTACAGCCTAAATAACTAATTCGTTCTAAAAACTAACTTCATAAAACCAATCTATGAAAAATTAGCAACATTTTGATACCAAAATTATTAAAATTTAAAACACTTTTATAAACACGTGTTTGAAATTCATATAGTAACAAAAATTTAAATTTCAGCTCTTGAACTACTAAAAACAAATAGCTAGCCCCCTATTAAACTTAAATATTAACCTTTACACGAGCAAAATCAGTTAATTACATTATTATTAGTAAAAATTGAAATAAACTACCAAATTCACAAATTAAATTGTTATTTACATAAATAAATGCAAATAAAAACCTTCCTCTCATAGAACCTAAATTATTAAGTAAAACAAAACATTGGCATATGTACATTGACAACGTTCAAATGACAATATTTAAATTATTCACTTTTCAGAGACCCAACATTAAGTTAGACAAATCAAGATGAAAACCCGAAGCCACATAACTGTTCACTCACGAAATTTCACTTAAAAATACCATTTTAATACAACACAGTGTAAATCGTAGAAACCATGAAAGCTCGGAATATACCTTTCTATGTTTTAAGGTTTAAATTTATAAATTAGGATAACAATTTGTTACGGGCCAATCCAGCTTTTCCGACGACCCGTAACCAGATAGATGGAAAAAGGCCTACAGCTTAGCTCAGAGGAGTAGGGGGAGTTCGTAAAAATCGCTTATGGGAAAAAATCTTTAGTTGTTTACAGGGTAAGTCAAAATAAGTGGGCGCCACCTTCCAAATTCAGCCGATTGTAGGTCCTCGTGGAAGGCCGAGAAGCCAACAGCTTACGGGAATGGAACTTACCGTTATTGTGCCTCCTCCTATATATTTAAAGCTAGCAAAATTCTTACACAAACAAGTAAAAAAGACACAATAGGAGGCAGTAAACCTTTAACACGCATATAATTAAACGGTTAAAAATGACAATACAAGAAAATGACAAGTGATAGCGCTATAAGTTTGGATTACATAATTTTAAGTTTTGAACGTTCAGAAAAAAAAAACTCGCCGCCACTGGTGCAACGGGATTTACGTTTTTCATACAGCTACGTAACACCAGCGACGCTGAAGTTCACAAAAATAACACAGAATATAATCTGGTAGTTTTATAATAAACAACTAACACCACATATGGCGACTGAAGGTCGTTTTTTTTTATTTACATGAAGTTGAATTTGAAGTCTGCAAGTTAACGCGAGCAAAAAAAAGGTTTCTTTATCACAACACAAAACTGGACTTTTACCTTGAATTCCGGTGGATGACTTAAAACGAGGTAGGCACAATGTAACGGCGATTTCCAGATGCAGGAAAATACGTTGATTTCAACAGGCTGTTAAGGCTTGATTTTAGCAGCAAGGTAAAGTTACAATATAGGTGATTTTAAATTACAAATTACAAGACTATAGTAACAGTAGAAAACTGGTTCGCATGTTGGATGTATACAATGACCTTTTGAAATATATGGTAAATGACTAAAAAATTGATATTTGAAGAAATATATATTTTATAGCGGTTAATGTAAAAGATGGTGTTTATGCTGTAAACATCACCTAAACAAAATTTTTACATAATTCTCGCTTTAGCAATATAATTTGAATTGTTACGAAACCATACACGTATCGACCTATTTTTTAATTTGTTTTAGAAAAGAGTAATTTGTAATATAAAGCAAAAAAAACCTCAGTCATAATCAAAAATCAAAAAATGATGAAGGTAGTTACCATACTAAACGATAACAAATATCAATAATCCTTGGTTCGACCACAGGTACGCAACTTGTCCCCAAATTGTAAATAATAAATACCTTTTGCCGATCGTTATCTTAAGATTACTAGGGATTACTAAACTTACAGGAAAGCAACAAATGACCATTTGCTGCCGCTACCCTGGTTGCCTATTTCGTAGGCGTATTCAAAAATTTAATCGATGAAATTTACTGACTAAACGCAAACCTTAACGTTGAACGAAAGACGAGACTCTTCGAACGATGGTATAAAAAAAATAGTCGCAGAGGGACGGGAGCTGGGCTTCGATATTAATCCGCCCAATGGCGAACGGTCATTTAACCAAGAATTGCCTTTACCGGGGTTGAATCCAGTGCTTCCTTTTAAATCCGGCAGTAGGCGATGGCTTGTTTAATATCCCTTGGTAAATCAGCGAGACGAAACATACATAACGGATACCCCTCAAAAAAAACCCAAAAGCCGGCCCTGCAGCACTTAACGTAATTACGGTCCCCGATTGATGGAGTTTTCGGCGAACCGGAGTCATCAGAGATCGAAAATTGACTGCCTTAAAAACGTAACACGAACCCTCATTCCCCCAAAAAGGTTGCACCATATTTCGAAACGTTATGAAATGTTCTAGAACGAAAATTAACACGTGAATTCTCAGAAGTGCCTAAGGTCACGCGCAAGAAAAACAAGAGTCGGTAGTTTTGAGCCTACAAAAGGGAACTGTCAATATAACTTAAACTTCGAATAACAGAACAAATAACGAAATGGTAACCCAAAATAAGGCTGCAATTAAAATGACGTTATTAATTCCTATGAAGTGGCAAACAAATTAAGAAATTAATTCGCATAAAGCCGCAAATTTGAAGCGAACATAGCAAATTACCTCCAACGGAGCATGAGTTAGTTTACAATAAGTTTTTCTTAATTAATTTTAATCATAATTTGGATTTTTAAAAGTAAAAACAGTATCCTTTGAACATGATTGAAACATAACGTAGGGTAAATAGGTTCTTAGGGTAAATAACACAGCTATATATATATATATATATATTGCTATGTAATTTGACTTATAGAAATAAATATAAATAAATATTAATATAAATTCAATTTTGATTTAACCTCAGCTAGCTCATAATTTATAATATTCAGGTTGGTTACGCCAATAACATTGATTATAAATACCAGCGTATACAAAATTATAATGATCTCAGGGTTCATTCGTGGCCTCACTTAAATGATAGTTACCAAGATTTCAACAATACAAATTTACACACATATAAATTAAAAATCAGAGTTGACTTATCTTATTCCCAAACTTCCGAAGTGTAGTGTACATCACTGATGCTGCCGCTGACTGTATACTGAAAACTTTTCCTGGAATGCACTGTCAGCTGGAATCCCGCCAAAAACGTCTGACAGCTTACTTCTCGTAGCGGACCCAGTATTGTACTCGTACAAACAATTATTTTATTTACTTAAAGTGTTGTTTTAATTTGTGAGTGAACACTTCCAAACTTCTGTTATACTTCTATCACTTGCTTTGGGTAAGTTGTTAATGCTTTAAATTATGATAATGAATGCACTTTTAAATTCAC
>JABXWE010036490.1:0-20278 GCA_014611495.1 Limonius californicus
AAATATACAAAAATAATTTAGCACACTAAAGAAAATGGTATGCATAAGTGTTCAGTATTGTTTTTTAGTTCAATGCTACAAAATCCAAACATAGAAGTGTTATATGTATATGATTATGTGTTAAGTTTAAAACCAAACACTATATTTATAATCTATTCTTTTAAGGGTAGAGGTATTCAATAAGTTTTTCTACATAATTGCAACAAAGAACAAAAAAAAATTAAAAAATAGCGCGTGTAATTTATGACTATGTATTAAATTCCGTGATAAAAAATATTTAGTGGAAAGACTCGATGTATTAAAATTATAATGAAAGGTTTAACTCAAAATCTATTTAATAAAAATGGTGTAGCTCTTTAAAATTTTTTGTTTATCTCTTCAAAGGTTAAAAAATTAAAAAATAGAGCAACTGGTATTTATAACTATGTATTTAAATCCTTGATTAAAAATATTTTGTTGGTGTTAAAATTAAAATTACAGTTTTCGTTGAAAATCTATTTAATAAAAATGGGTAGGTGTTTAATATTTTTTATCTAATTCCAAGAGAGAATGAAAAATAAGGCTTTTAATTTACTACTATGTATTAAATTCTATCATTTAATCTATTAAAAATTGAAACCCAAGGTTTTATTCAAAAGTTCTTTAAACAATGTAGCTGTTCTATATTTTTTTTGCTTAATTAAATGAAGAACAAAAAAGGGAAAAATTGTATTTATGACTAGGTATGTATTAAATTCCATATTTGGATGTAAAAATGTAGTAGAAGGGTCATAGTTTTAAAAGTAAAACTGAAAACCTTATTTATAATCTTAAAAAAAAATGGTGGTAGTATTCAGAATTTTTTTTAATATGTGTAAAGAAGAACGCAAAATAACTTTTGTTTGCGGTTGTGCATTAAATTCCATGCTTATAAATATTTAGTGGAAAGGTTAGTTTTGTTAAAATTAAAACCCAAGATAATTACATTTTTACGCTATTTTTCAACAAAAATTTTATAGTCATATTTTTACTTCTACATATTTTCAAATACATAGTTAAATAATTTAAATTTATACAAATAATCCTTTCCCAATTACAGTCTAGCTACGCCCATATTTTTAATAATCCCGTTTGCCGTTATAATAACTACCACCTTCATTCGAGTTTGCACTGACGGAACATTTTTTTGTAGACGTTTCGTTGTCGTTTGTTTCACGGTAAAATAAAGCGTCGTTCGACGTGGCATTGAAATAATTTCAAAAATTTAGTTTAACTCAGAAGAAAAAAGGTCACAGTGCGTTCACAGGCATGGGCCTTACCATTTCAAGCGTTTTGACTCGCCTTTTTGGCAAAAAACAGATGCGGATTCTCATGGGTGAGGTTATGAAATTGTTTCTTGTTGAACCCCATTCTCAAATTATTACTGTTTTAGTGGGCTTAGATGCTGCCGGAAAAACTACTATTTTGTACAAGCTGAAACTAGGAGAAATTGTTACCACAATACCAACCATTGGCTTCAACGTAGAAACTGTAGAGTACAAGAACATTTGCTTCACCGTCTGGGATGTCGGTGGTCAGGATAAAATCCGACCCTTATGGCGCCATTATTTCCAAAATACTCAAGGCCTGATATTTGTTGTTGATTCTAATGATCGAGAACGTATCGGAGAAGCTGAAAGAGAGTTGAAGAATATGGTAAGTGCTAAATGTCATCATTATGTAGGAATACATATAATTTCCATCTGTTTGTATATTAACCATTTGAAACATTATAATTGATGGCATTAGTTCTTGAAACATAGTTACGCAATAGTGCATGCAAGCTTAAAGATATAGTGGGCTTCTATAAATCTCTTGTCAGTCATAATGGATGATATAAAAAAAAGTTTAAAGCTTTTTATTTAGCAAATTAAACAGTTCCATTGTTTTCAATTACAACATAAAATTCTTAAAGAACAAAATAAGTTTAGCATTGTTAATTGTTTTATAAACAATTACCAAAGGTTAATATATTGTAGTGGAATTGTCATCATACTTTGCATAGTTTAATTCACGTGTGATTCATAACTATGTAATGTACACAGAATATTTTGTACCCATGCCACACAGTTTTCTGTCTACACAGAAACATTTGATCCTATTAAAATAAATAATATGTTACACGTTTTACACTTTTATATGACATCAATAATTGACAGGCATTAAAAAACCACCATATCCAAATCACAAATAGATACAGTGCAACCAATTAGATGTTTTATTGTTCATTGCTCCTAACAAAACTAACCTTATTTTCCTGCTTAATCCAAAATTTAATATATTTGTGGATGAATCTGTCTTCTAATCATTCTTGTTTAATTATTTATGAGCTGAGCTTAACCATAGTAGAGATAGTTCTATAATCACATTTTTTTTTTTATTGTATATAAAAAACAAACCTAAGCAAATTAAATCGGATACATGTTTTGGCACTTGGGTACTTGAGTAGCCTCATTTAGAGCAATCGTACCAAAGGCACTAGAGTTAAATTCTTGGACCATCGTCTTTTCCGTGCACATTTAGGAGAGTCCATATGACCTTCGCTGGTGATCCCTCTGTATTATAGGCAAAAAACATTTAATGTCCAATTTTTTCATTTCTTAATCTTTTTGTTTGGTATTAATATTGTAATTGGTCGACAAGATGGCATAAGACAGGAGTGCGACCTAATCTGCCCGAGAAAATTACTCGACACCTGAATTCCTGCATTTCTATTCTGCAAAATAAAACATTTCTTGCCTAATCAGAATATGCTACACTAAATTATAGTAGGAAATAATGTAAATGTGATAACAGCCAAATTGTATTTGATTGATTGGATGGATGATGCCAAAATATATCTAAAATTTTAACGCTTATGTTTAGTCAAGGTTATATTACTAAATATTTTCAAAGCCGGTAGTAAACCCTGCAAGTTTGTTTATATTTACATTTCCTTCTAAGAAGTGAAACCCCCTTATGCCATCTAGCCAGCCGAAGACAATAGTGAATGATTATACTTTGTAGCTTCAAGAAGATGAATTACGGGAAGCTGTGCTGCTTGTATTTGCCAATAAACAGGATCTGCCCAATGCTATGACGGCTGCTGAATTAACAGACAAGTTACAGCTCAATGAACTACGTAATCGTCGTGTAAGTAAAGAGTTTTTTTTTAAGTAACTAGTATAATAAAAATAAATAATTTTCAGTGGTACATTCAAGCAACATGCGCCACCCAAGGAGACGGATTATACGAAGGATTAGATTGGTTGTCGAACGAATTAGCTAAATGAATACGCATTTACCTTCCTTTAATTATTAATTACTTAGTTTTTGCTATTAATGTAGTATAAGTTTAAATGTTTTGAACATGTCGTTACAATAAGTTACACATTTTTTAAGATAATTCCTGTTTGTGATTTATATAAGTGACTGATTAACAAGAAATAAAGTTTAATATAAATTATTGTTATTTTTAAAGAATACATCTTGGTATATGTTGAAATATATAATTAAAAAAAATTAAAAATACTAATTAAAGTATATTTTCACAGTGTTCTACAAAATATAAGCTTAATTAGTGCGAAGTTGATAATCTCCATTTTGTGTAATGTATCGAACCCATGGTAATGCTTGATATCCACTTTTTTCAATAATTTTCAAATATCGAACCTATTTAAAAATAATTTTATTTTAATATGAACAGTAAAAAGTTATATTAAATCAAAGCTACCTGAATTCCCGAAGTAGTAAAATATGGTATTTCAAACTTGACTTGAATGGGCGGCTTTCCTTCACTATCTTCACATTCAACACTTGGTAGTCCAAAGTGAGCTCTCATAAGATACTCCTTTCCCCCAGGAAATGATTTAATGGTCCACGTAATTGCATTCTGTTCTGGTGCATACTTAACGCTGCCAATGGTAGTTTTAAATTTGGGCGAATCTGCATCTCCTGGAACTGGAATAACGATCTCCACGTTATTTGCTGTTGATCTCCTTTTAAACTGACTCTTCGCTTTGATCATGTATTCAACACGACTATGAGCATGTCGTTCAATGACGGATTCAATCCAAATTAGAGGCTTCACCTGTATGTTGAAATAAAGTGTAATTTAGAATGTACAAGTAGGATCATTACTTACATGTGTGTTTAGACGATACGACATTAATTCAAATTCTCCATCTGGTGGAATAAATGAAATTGTTCTATCATTTTCGAACCGTGATAATCTCACACACTGATGAAATTTGACATCTTCTAGCTCCACAGACTTTGATTTTCCCCGGCCCGTACTTTCGAATAAAACTTTATCATTCAATCCCAATCGAAGTTCCGGCATTCCTGATAAATATACCCTCATTTTGATGGCACCTACGATTTCACTGCGTAGTACATTTCCATTAGCATTGGCCAGTAAGTTAACTGATTCAATAACATCCAAAAATACTTCGTTCTTTCTATATTTTATGCCTTCTGATCGCCATGAGACAGCGTTTGTAACTGCCATTGGAATTCTGGGTTGAATTTCTAATTTATGACCTTCTTGTGTTATGTATTCCTGCAAAATTTTGCTGTCGGTTGTTTGTGGATATCCAAAATCAATTAATTCATCTAGCAATTCATATATGACCACAAAATTGTCACGTATACTTTCTTCTTCAAGTTCTTTGAAATATTCGGCCATAACTTGCACAATTTTGTGTAAAAATACGAATACAAGGGCAATATTTGCATTTTTCTTAGTAGTACTGACAATGTATAAGTTATTGGTTTTTATGTAAGAAAATGTGCATTCCGGTGTTTGCAAAATTGGTGTTAACAAACCCTCTTCTTCTTTTTCCATAAGGAGAGGCATAAACTTTTCTATAACTCCCATATCGATGTCCCCTCTGTAATTTCGGGATATCAACACCTGCCAAATTATAAGGATTACTACTGAGCAAAAAAAATATATTCATAGCTGATTACCTTTCCTTTCACATCTAAAATATAAATAGCAGAAGATGACATTATTAAAACGTTTATTGGTCTTTATATAAAAACAATTAGCACGTCACACCTGTACACTTGGCAAAAAAAAACTAATTACACATTGACGTAACCTATAAATCAACCATTCATAACATTTTTAAAACAAATATAGCATTCAGTTAAGCGAGTTATTAACTATTTTTTTATCTGTATAACTGACGAAAATGATATCTAGTTTTAAAAATCTGGAATGATCTTATTCCACAAACACGCTTTTGACTCTGTTAGTTGTTAGGATGGCACCAATACATAGGATTGCCTTATCATTGTTGCCAAAGTATTATTAAGCGCTGTTGTAATAGGTACAAAATAGTAAATCGTAAAATGTAGAATATACTATAATTTTATTTTGAATATTTACCATATACGCAAGTACTCACTAGTTTAGTTAGTATGTTATAAGAAAATATTGTATTATAGGGATTTAAAAAAAACAATTTTTTTTAAATTGTGAAATAAGTTAGTCAAATTTGACAAATTTTTGATTATTGTTTTGACTACAAACTTAATTTTACTTAACCACAGCAACGAAACTTTCTAGAATTTAAAATGTGTCCTTTTGGCGCGGAGTATGTGAAGATGAAACTTACATTCTGGCAACAGCGCATTTGCACCTGTTTCAGGTTCAGAGTTACCAAATACCACCGATTTGAATGACAATTGAGAATCGTTATTAATACGACCTTCAACGTTTATTTCTGCAACACTTTTAGTGGTTGATTTGAAATGTATACGGATTTTGAGTAAAAAAGGCGGAGTTTTTGAGATCAGAGTATCACCGTGATAAAAATAAAAGGAAATGTCCGGCATATTTCGATCTGTCGAGTGCAGTTTTCCCAGCATGCAACATGAGTGGGAGTGATGTCTGGCTGGTAGGTTTCATAGCGGAGCTATATGTCTCTTAAAAGTAATTGTAAAAACACGTCAAAAATTAATTTCCGGGACCTGTTCAGTTGATATTATAGTGAATAAGTAGTGTTTTCAGTCATGGAAACGTGTTTTAAATGTAAGAGTGGTTAAAAAGGTTTGTGATAATAGTGGCGGCTCATATTGGTGACGTAGGTCTCCATTGTACCTGTTCTGTTTCTTCCCTTGCCTGGACACACCAATGAAAAACAGAGGTGTGTATAAGCAAAATAATTTACGTGTGTTCGTTCGTTCTACGTGCAATAGTGCGGGTTTTATGGGGTTTCGCGCAAGGAGACATTTGTGGATTTATTAAATAAGCACGTTCGGGTCACTATTCTCAACTACGGCATGTAAACACGTTAGCCCCGCCCCACCACATACTATTTGCAAATCAATTTTTAATTATTTTGTCGTTTCATCACGTTTTTTTCTATTAATTGAAAATAATAACAGATATTTGTATGATAGGGTGTAAAGACAAATATTAATACAATATTAGATATAGTTTTTATCAAGAAGATATGATTCAGTAATATGTGCCCTGTACATAAATGATTCACAACAGTTGAGTAATTTAATTTTTTTTTTTCAGAATGCAACCCAATGGCTAGGAGAATATAGTATCCTAGTATACGGTCACAAATGCTGTGATCAAATGTTACAAATAGAAATACAGGTATATTATTCAAAATATTTAGTTTTGTTAATATTTTTTCCTGCGTGTGGTGGGGGCACTAACATTCTGCATCTAACAATTTGGCCTATATAGAGAAAAAATTATTTACACTAGATTATTCAAAAGTCTTTATAAAGCATTTAAAAGTCCTAATTTCTTATTCATAGCACTTGAATAGAGCTTTTTCATCAAGGCTTTTTAATAATCGTGTAAAACCTACCAGTTGAGCTTTCATTCATCATAGTTCATGTGCTTCAATACTAAAAAACGTGTGGCCAGGGATCTTTGAAAGGAGTTTCTTTTTTTAATGTTCTATTTTGCTTCATGTGGTAGGTTACATTAACTTTATTATGTCTGCAAGAAATATAATTTGTATGATGAGCACTCAAGCTTTTCCACTGCATCATAACTAAACTGCATCAGTATTTTATCAAGCTTTTATTAAGCACAATAGAGGTTACATGAATCAAAGTGCCAATAATATTTTTGTTTTTGGTTTTTTTAAATTTTAAACTAGACTAGACTATTAAATATGTAAAATACGGTTTCCACATAAATTAAAATGGGTAGTTGGTGACTCAGATAATAACTGTTAAGGAGGCTTTTCAGAAATGATGGAATTTACGCTTATTTAGGGCAATAGCCAATTAAAATCTTGATTACCTACACTAATTGGTTTAACTTATTTTACAGTCTTGTTATTGAAGTTTTAAATTGACGGGTATTGGTCATTTACCATCTAATTTGCATGAACATTACAAAAATTTTATTGTGTAATTACTGTCTTTAAAAATAATGTGCTAAGGTATTAGATACTTTAAAATAGGAAAATTATGACTGTTGATTACCAGACTTTATGTATGTATACTAAGTGCATTAGATAGTGAACTATCTGACTATCCTTTATGTTACACACATTTTTTGTTCATGTGTTAACTGTAACCATGGAAACTAATGGAATAAATAGATAACCTCTCTAAAAATAATCATATAGCATTGAAACTGCATTGAATTGGATGATCATCAAATCCTCAATTGTACAATAATATGAACTCGTAGACATTCCAATACACAATTAATTAGTTTAGTGACCTTAGATTGTCGTAAATAAACTATTACAAACATAAACTTTAAGAATTGTCATTGATAAAAGTAGATTCCTAAATCTAGCCTTCTTAAATGTAATTTTAACTACTGCTCTGTTACAATGAATCTGCTGAAACCACCGCTCTCTTACCTGTTGATGTCTTGTTAATTACTGTAAATATTAAGAAAAACTACACATTATTTCTTTGTTCATGTATTACAAAAATTTAAAGGGATAACCAAACCAAAAATGAGAAGGGAGAGGCTGGAAGTATGATCGTTGACTTTCATGTACCATAGATAATATAGAAGATAAGATTATAACTTAGACTACATGCTGGTATCTTAGTGAAGTGGATATACCAAGTTCTGAATAAAAATGAAATGACCTGACACACACTTATGCAATCAGTTTATAGGAATTAAACTTAAAACGTTACATTTTGTTGAATTTTTAAAGAAGTCAAAGAAAAGGATGAAAGGTATTTAAAGTGCTTACAATTGCAAACGCAACTTTATAGAAGCAAAATATTGCTGTTTTATATTTTTCGATGGGCTGATATTAACCTTGTATAGAATGATACCAAATGCTTTTTTAATAAAGTATATTTTTAAATTTGGAAACTCCTTTGTGTAACATTTATTCGTTAAGAGTACACTCCATTGGTAGTTATTAATATTTTATTAATGCTAATTATTAGTGACAGTCACAAGTTTACACCTAATATTTTTTGCATGTAGCTTAAAGGATACATCACTAGCTTTCACCATGTCTGCTAATCAGCTTGTGGATTCTTGTCTGTAAGTAGCAGGTGTGCCAAACTAAACTTTGCTAAATATGTAATTTGACAATATTCACTATGATGAAGTAATTTACTGGAAATAATCATATTGAATATTATTAACTGTATTTCATTGAGACTCGTGTGGAGAAGATATTCCTCTTGTGTAGCATGTTCTGTTGTGATGCAACTTTTGTAACATTAAGACATCATTCAAACCTTACAAGAACTAAAGAGGTTCATCAATCCTATTTGTGCTTTTTATTTACTTCATTGCCATCGCTTATTGTGTACATGTTTTTGAACGACTGCTTTTTATATGTAGTTAGGTACAGTGGCATAACAAATAAGCCCCATTTGTGAGAATGCCTCGTGCAAATCTGGTTCCTTTTGCTAATTTGCATTGAAGATATAACAAATTGAAGTGTTTTACTTAAGGCGGGGGTACTGAAATATGTTCCTTGTTATAGACTCAGATTTTTTTGTCATCTTAACATTCTCAAAAAGTTAAAATATTTTAAAAATAGACTACTATTAAACTAACTTTCATCCATATTATTACATTCCATTTTCCTCTGTCTCAAGTAAATAAATGAAGTGGAAGAATTTGAAAAGAAAGTTAGGGGTACTTTGTTAAGCCACTGGTTGTATTCTGTTTGCATGCTTTTATTGGAATCCACACAATGAATTGGCTAAAAATGAATTACTTATTTTAATAAAATAATTGAGTACATATTAGGCAAGAAATTCATTATGTGATGACTAAATAATAACTGCTTAGATGCTTGGCTAAAGGGATTGCTTTTTATACTGACAGCCTCGTGAACCGGAGGGTGGAACAGAGGCAGGAGCACAGCATCACCCATACAGAAATCACGCAGAGGTAGGGTCCACATATATAAGTTTTTGTGTGCATAATCACTTGGCATATATTCACCATATTTTATTAAGTTTTCATGTTTTGTTGAACATCCGCTATACTAATATAATCTGAAGTTAGTGTAAAGCCAATATTTGTAAGCATTGCTCATCATTCATCAGATTCACTGTTTATTGTTTCTAGGCGAGTTTTGCACGATAAGGGTCCAGATATGCAGCACTATAAGTAAGTTTTTAGTAATATCTGCATCATTTCAAGTCACCTTTTGTCATTTTTGTAAAATGTAGTTATTCGTCCTTTTCATTGCATTTTCAGAGGTCCGGAAACAACAACTTCAATAAGTGAAGGTGTTTATCACTCACACAGCAATGGGCATTCGGAACACTCCCCAAACTCCAGCCACATGTCTGTCCACAGCGATGAACCTTTAGTACGTACTCATAAACAACAGACTACGCAGCAAGTGACCACTGTGACTAAAGTGGTGCGTGAAGTGCAACAGTTAGGTGAGGGGCAGCCAGGCGAATACGTACCAGTGCCTCTGGGTTCATATCCCCATCCAACACACCCCCGTCCTCAATACGTGGATTATATGGAGCAACCTTCCCATCACATGTATTCCCAGTACCATCAGCATCCTCACTATCAGGACTATGAGCATTACCCTCCAAACCCATATGGAGGGTATATGGGATACCCAGCGGGAGCAGAACGACCACCAACACCTCCAAGTCCTAGTGAACATAGTGGTGCTCCATCCCCTCTTCCTCTAGCAGCACAACCGGGAGGCCCGTATTTAACTTCCGGTTATGATGAGCTACCGGAACATTATCGAGTTACTCCATCTCCTGGAGGGCCTATTGGACTAGATCCTTTTCAAGATGATCCAGGCGTAGTGTATGGATATGTGTCACCTTCACCTTATGGCACAACTACCAATCATCCGGGTCCTACTTATGACACACGACCGTATGATGAAAGTTTAAATGGTCCAGTTCCTGTTTCAGCACCCATGCGTATGTATGACGATGAAGAACTCCAAAAGCATATGAGCAAAATGACCATGTCACTTCATGGTCATAATATGGGTTTACCAAATAACAGAGGTCACACTATGGCTTCTCCTGGTAGTGCTGGTGGGGATGAGGATCAACGCGGTATGCGCTGGCGCGATCCAAATCTGACCGAAGTCATAGGTTTCTTAAACAACCCTAATAACGTCATCAAAGCAAATGCGGCGGCCTACCTTCAGCATTTGTGTTACATGGATGATCCAAACAAACAAAAAACACGAGCTTTAGGTGGAATTCCACCATTAGTCAAGTTGTTGAACCATGACAGTGTCGAGGTTTATCGAAATGCCTCCGGTGCACTTAGAAACCTTTCTTATGGTAGACAAAACGATGAAAATAAAAGAGCCATTAAAAATGCTGGCGGAATACCAAGTTTGATAAACCTCTTAAGAAAATCTAACGAAGCCGAAATTAAAGAATTAGTAACCGGTGTTATATGGAATTTGTCTTCTTGTGAAGACTTAAAGCGCCCTATAATAGACGATGGAGTAAACACCATTGTTACGTTTATTATAATTCCACATTCGGGGTGGGACCCCCAAGGCAATTCCGGAGAAACTTGTTGGTCCACTGTGTTTAGGAATGCATCCGGAGTTCTTCGAAATGTTAGTTCCGCTGGAGAATATGCCCGGAAAAGATTAAGAGAATGTGAAGGATTAGTAGACTCTTTACTGTTTGTTGTACGCTGTGCCATAGAGAAGTCTAACATAGGCAATAAAATTGTAGAAAATTGTGTGTGTATACTACGCAATTTATCGTATCGTTGCCAAGAAGTAGAGGATCCTAACTATGACAAAAATCCCTTGCCAACTCAAAGTAGAGTCACGGCAAATTCTAAAGGTAAATGTTAATTTTTGTAAGTTTCTCTTAAACATTTATTATTGCTTAAATTAGTATAAGAGCATTAATATCTCACGTTTCGTCAGTGTTAATTTTATGTCCCTCCATAAATAATACCAAAACATGCTTATTGAACACACATGTAACCCATATTATTTGAGAAACAGGAAATTGACATTTAAAATTGTTTTATGAAAAAAGGTAAATATTATGTATTACCCATATGCATTATAAACAAGAAGTACATTTTTTTCAATGTTCATAGTCTGAGAAAAGAAATTTTATTTTGCATATATTAGGGCATATGTTAGTGCATATTTTCAGCATTGAGGGCATACGAAAGTTCTACATTACAGTACAGATATAATCTGCTACTGCTGCAACTTATCCTCATATCCCATCCTGTAAGGTAGGTAGAAATTTCTTTGAAGATGGTATGCCAATATTTCTAGAAATCGTGATTGTACTACATCGCACAAGAAATTATTAGTTTTCTTCCTCTCCCAATTTATTTCTTGAGATGTATTTACCGTTATTTACTCCCAAATGTCCTACTAGCTGTACATGTTCCAACTAATACAAAACATTGATTTGATCCTGCAGCTACTCAATATAAAGAAAATGCAAATAACTGTACCATTAAGTTATATTAAACCTAATTTAGCCGTCATATCAACTGTTCATAAAAAACTTGAAATACAGAATTTATACATACCTGAATCCATAAATAATGTACAAAAATCCAGAATAATTTAGCAAAAAAATTCAAATTATGCAGGGACTAAAATTAATATGACAATAGAGATACTGCTAACTGAAAATATTTATATGTATATTTTATTTAAATATTGTCACAGGTTTCTTGCAATGGAGAGAAAACATTTTTAGTATATAGAAATCTGTTAGGAGAGTAAAACCATTCTTTTTATTAGATACCATTGAAAAGCATATCGATATTGTATAGTATATTTTTCGTATTGATTTGTTTGTGCTAAAGATGCCTATACGAGGTGTGGCTATAAAATAACGAGACTGATGCTGTAAAACATTTTATTTTAAATTTATACATTTTTAATTAATAAACCCTTCAATATACACCCCTCCTCTATCTCTACACTGCACCATGCAAATTTTCCATTGTTGAAAACAGTGCTGGAAGTCTCTTCTTCTGTGAGCTCGTTCATGACCATTTTTGTTTCACAGCTTCAGCGGTCTCAAATCTTGTTCCTTTTAATGCAGATTTGATTTATCACATGTTATAAGTCTTTCCAAGAAGTTTGGGCCATTTTCAATAGCATTTAAAATGTCAGTACAAATATTTTCACGAGCTTCTTTTTGTTCGATTGTGAGAATTTTCGGCACCATTTTCGCCCACACTTTTTGCATGTTAAAATTATTATATAAAATTTGCCTTATGCATTCTTTGTCAATTCCTACAGTTTTAGCAATCGCACGAATAGTTAACCGACGGTCAGATGGGATCAGATTACCAATTTTTTCAATATTTTTATCCGTTTTTGACATAGAAGGGCGTCCTGGGCGCGCGTCATCTTTAACGGCTTCTGGGCTATTTTGGAAACGCTTAAACCACTCAAAAATCCGCGCACGTGAAAAACATTCATTGCCATATACTTCTTTTAATAAAAGATAAGTTTCAGTAGCAGTTTTTCCAAGTTTCATATGAAATTTCACGACAATTTGTTGCTCTATTAAAACACATCATTTTTCCGGCAGAACAAAAAAATAGAACTTATACAAACGAAGGCCATGGCCAGACTAATACGCATACAGACACGGGATGGGCGGCAGACGAAAGAGAAGGCTTCACGCTATGCAGCTGCTGGTCATACGACTTTGGCACATGCGCAGTTCGTCTGTAGTAACATCAGTCTCGTTATTTTATAGCCACACCTCGTATATAAAAAAAATACACTGGAATATTAGTACATATAGCAATAGGTTACTGCATATTCCTTTTTCAACATATTTTAGTGCACTTCACAGCATATTTGTGCAGCATTAATTATAAATTACCAGCTATATTAGCTGTAATTTGATAAATGCTATTTAAGAACCCTCAACATAAATACATATGACAACACCTCTGGACATGAATAATATACTTCTGTCACTTTTAAACACTTTTAAGCTCTTTTTAAATATCAATCAAATATTCAGCTAACTTGTATGTCACTGTAGATGTTAAATATGTTATCACAAAGAATTATACAAAATTTCATATTCTGAAAACCAACAAATTTCATGATGAACATTATATATCAACATTTTAATAAAAATGAAAAAATTATTATTACATTATTCATTCAAAATAATTGTGTACTAATTAAAATGGTATATTTTAGTTTTATAGTTCTGTAAATGACCCTAAAATAAGCCAAGAGAAAAATTTTGCTATGTAGTAAAGGTAAAAGTATTACAGAGGCCTCCAGGTTTGATGGTAAGAGGGTCGTATACTGATATTGGATCAAACACCTATTTTCTTTAAGGAAATAACGGAAAATAGAAGAAATCAACTAAATATGCATAAACTCTATTTGTTGAGCATTGAGCTAGAACGTCAACAAACGCACGTGTTTGACTCACCCGAGCGAGCGCTGTGACTGGTCTACGCTAGATAACACTAATGCCTCATTCCTTAAGAAGTAATTGACGCTCAAAACCTTTACTTTGCCCTCGTAATTACCGGGTTAAGTTTGTGGGCTTTTTGAGCAGTATAATTCGACGTTAGAAGAAAATCCTGAGATTTTACTGATTGACATCGTACAATTTGTTGCTAAAACAGTGGGTGTTGGTGTTGCAACAGTAAAAAGAATTTTGAAGGAGTTTCGGGATACTAAAACTAATTAATGGATTGCAGGATTTAACATGATGCACCTTTGTCAACCACGCATTGGACTACTTAACAGCGGATTGCTTTTACGTCAATATTTGTAATGCAGATGTCGCCAAGTCCATAAAACACCTTTACTTAAAAAAATGGTTCTTTTCAAAACCACCAATTCTTCTAAAAAAGAATTCTGACGGCGCGAACGTTAATTTAGAGACCCAAGGAATATTATGTAAATACACATCCGGTAAATCAGCGCACCTGTAAAGCGATTGTTTACGTTCTAGCTCAATGCTCAACAAATAGAGTTTAATAACAATGCGCATACATTTTTAAGTTTGTAAAAAATACCTTAAGAATCCAGGTTAACCCGCGACAACAAATATTGAACAAGTACCTTCTAATGGCCTTAATTTTATTTTGTTGCTCCCTGAATTTAGTATTTGGTATGAAGTTCGAAAATAATCTTAAAGTTTCTTGCAATTAGTCGATCAATTAGTATTTAGTTTTAACATGATTGATTCTGAAGAATGAATGCTCAAAAGTTCTTGAATAGGAAAATCATTTTGTTATTATTAGTATAGTGACTTTTTGGTATTTTTTAATAGCCTAAGTATAGGAACTGCAGTTAAGTATTAACGTCCGCAACATCAAATGGTTTGTGCAATAAAATAGTATTTTTAATTTTTTTAGAACAAGATAAAATATTAAAACTGGACGTGTGCAATGTAGATATTATGTATGTAGAGGCATCTTCATTGAAACAGAAAAATGTTAAAATTATTATAAGAAGCATTTATGACAAGAAATATACAGTCCCATATAGTGATGTTCTAAAGTACCCAAAGAAAAATCACTATGTAGAAACTTCAGTATATAGAATTCATGTTTAAATATGAAATGAATCTCATACATTTGATAGTCGGCAACATTTTAGGCGATATTTTAATTATAAAACTAAATATCACGCAACCTAATTTGATTTCGGCCCATATCAAGTTCCTCATTCTGTTTTAATATCTTTTCGCAATTTTTTACGATTACAGACACATTGTTGGCAGCAGTACCAAATTTTGCATCTTTTTGTTTGATACTCTTATGAACATTTTCCAACATGTTTAATTTGCTTTGAATAGATACTCGAACATTTTCGTTTTTCCATTTTTAAAAATACTTAGTTCAACGCCAAGATAGCAATAACAAATGCATGTACAATAGTAGATGAACTGCACGTTGAGAGATGTAGAAACCAAAGATTATCCTTTTGTATCATAAGAATTGCGTCCATTAGCTACAAAGGTACAACTTGTATGAAATTTGGAGAACATTTTATAATCCGCTTACAAACTTAAATTTATGCTTAACGAAGAAAAAAGTTTTTTTTTGGAAAAACTCAAATATCCGATGGTATTTCATAATCATAATCCTCTCAAAATTGTACCTGTATACCTGAGTAATATCGTACAAGTTTGAAAGAAAAACATCACAATATGGAGTTTGCATTATAATGTAGAGGTATTTTTACACGTAATTGAGTCTGAAGGTCAACATCCTCGCAAAATAACCATTATATAGAAAAAATCACTAAATAGGGGTTCACTATATGGGCGTTTGACTATAATTTTTTTCAAAATTTTCGCGGTTACCTTAGTTGGGACCCTTGCTTTATAGTGATTACTCCTATTTGAACACTCCTATCTGTCTTATACAGTGTTGTTCAAAAAAAAGGCCCAAGCAGTAGCTCCTTTATTTAAAGTCCTAGATATTATTAAATGGGAGGGTTTTTTCGGCAATCTGAGTGCAATTAATTTCTTTTTAGTGTCCCTGTTTTTAATGACATTTTTTTTAAAGGTTTGTTTTTATTTTGCATGCAATCTTGTAGCGATTTTTGTACTTTTAATCAGTGTAAACATTTAATAAAGTATTATAAAATATTTAAGAAACACAAAAAACTGACGGACCGTGGGGTCAAAACATTTTAAAATAAAACAAGTGCATGCAATGAGCCGTTGATGGATTTGATATTTCATTTGCATTTCACAAAATTGTATTTAAGATATTTCTCAATACTTTTTCGTAAAAATCTAAAACGTCTTTTCTATAGATTTAATCACCAATATAATATTACAAATCTTCAATGCAAATATTGATATACATACTTTCTGTCCCCAAATCAATGAGAGAAAGATATCCGAAATTTTGGGATTACAATCTAAATTCTGACATTAAAATCTATATAAATAATAAATAACAATAAGTGGTCCTTCAACGCTTCCCCAGTAACATGTCGATATACACGTGTTTTTGAGTTTTACAAAATATTTTGATACTTTTGATGTTTTTGGGTCTTGTCTATTAAATATGTCTACAGTATTCTAATAATCACAAAGATTCAATTAATTTTTCTGGTAAATTGGTATCTACTGCGTTATTGGCCTGTACAAACAGATTTTACAACCCTTGAGCTTCTGAAAAATAAACAAATGAAGTCTTTCGTTGCTAGTTTCTCAGTAATAGGTAGTTAATAAAAATCGCTTATACAACTTGCTCAGCTATATATTTTATGACCAGTACAACATTTTGAGAAACCTAAAGACATACTAAGGATACATTAGGCCATTCAAGTTGTATTAGTAAGTTATTTTCCCTAAAAAATTTAAAAAAATTATAAAGGATAAGCTATGCTAAGTGAAGTGGCCAAACACTTATTGAAAACTTCAACGAATTGAAATTTGGTTTGTCAAGAAATTTGCATATATAAAACTAAAAGAATTTGAATAATTGAGGTTCGAAACAATAACGTTTTACTATATACAGGGTTCATTAAAAGTAAAATAAAAAAGTTACAGCTTGGACCTTTTTGTAAAACCGACTTTGACAAACTAATGTAATTTCTGTCAAAATATCCTGCTGACGGGCCATAGTCCAGCTGCTCAATAGTATCTGAATTTTTTTCTACTTTGTTTTGTCATTAATGGCCATAGCTGATACTGTTCTGACCAAAAATTTTCCCTTGTTCTAGGTGAAAATTTAGGATGCTTTGGAGGTAGTAAGAAAAAAAAAGACTCCCAGGCATCGGAAGTTAAAGAAAGTACATCAGGGGTATCTGGTATTGGCAATCCTAGTAGTTCCTCAGCAAGAGGGGAGCCCGTAAATGGGTACGAGCTTCTGTGGCAGCCGGAAGTGGTACAGTCGTATCTTGCCCTATTGCAAAGTTGCTCCAACCCGGAGACATTAGAAGCCGCAGCCGGTGCCCTTCAGAATTTGGCAGCTTGTTATTGGCAACCGAGCATAGAAATCCGGGCAGCAGTTAGAAAAGAAAAGGGACTCCCCATATTGGTGGAGTTACTTAGAATGGAAGTAGATAGAGTTGTCTGTGCTGTAGCTACCGCCCTAAGAAATCTTGCGATAGACCAACGTAACAAAGAGCTGATCGGCAAATACGCTATGCGAGATTTGGTCCAAAAACTGCCGTCAGGTAACCCTCAACATGACCAGGGCACATCGGACGACACCATCGCCGCAGTGCTGGCTACTCTTAACGAAGTGATAAAAAAGAATGCCGAATTCTCTAGGTCACTTTTAGAAGCCGGCGGAGTTGAAAGACTGATGACCATAACTAGACAGCGGCAGAAGTATACTCCGAGAGTGCTCAAGTTTGCGGGTCAAGTATTATTTACCATGTGGCAGCATCAAGATTTACGGGATGTATATAAAAAGCACGGATGGAAGGAGCAGGATTTCGTGACGAAAACCGTAGCAGCTCGCAACGCTGGTCCGAACTCACCAAATAATGCTAACAGCACCTTAAATCGGCCCATGGCTTCGCAGAGTGGCACCCGCTACGAAGATCGCACCATAAAACGACAGAATCCTTCGAACCGCGGAGTGGCCCCCGTATACCAAAGGGTAAATGTTTTAACGACAAATAGTACGCTTGAAACTAAGCAAAGTGTGTTGTAGAACGAAGACATTCCTATGGCGGACATGGCGTATCCAGAGCCACAGCCCCCCATCGGGGGTGTGCGGGCATACCCTCCTGGCCCAGGCCCAAACCCACCTCCAGTAAGTCACTAATAAAAGCCACTTGCACAAGCTCTATACATCTGTGTCAATTTAATTCCTACATCTAGAAATATACATGTATATATATACGCACACACACGCATGTGTGTGTGTATGTATATATGTTTATATATATATCTAAATATTTATACCGAAGTGAATATGAACTTGGAAAGAGTACAGACTTTGGCTCGTAGGTAGCAATACAACAGCAATCATTCGTACCATTACCATGTATATCTACTAATGTATTATGCAAACACCATGGCCTCGTCTAGATTAGTTTTTATTTCAGTCATTTAGAAGCATCTCTGTAGTAAAAATAAAATATTCCATTACTCTTGTGTATGTAAGAAGTATCCTTGGCTGTAAAAGATTTTTTTACATTTTTATTACTTGTTTGATCAGGAAATACTTAGTCTTCCTTTGTATTGTTCACATAATTTAATTTGTAAGTACTCCAGTGTCTGTAAGTATAGTTGTAGCAAATAATATTTAATAAACTTGATACTATACGAGCTGTGTTGTGGTGGGGTGGGCAGTGAGCGGAAGGCCCTGGCAGCAACAGCAGCGGTGTTCCTAGCCCAGGTAAGGTTGATGTTGTAGCTGCTCAGGGCCTTTGGTTTACTGCGCACAGGCTGCCCGGCAGCAAACGAGAGGCCCTGCCCAGCAGCATTTCACAGGCCTACACTCACACGGGCTCTGTTGCAGCCGGAGCCTCTGTACGCGCAGGTCAATATGGAGAAAAAGCGCAATCGCCAACCTAGCCTCGGGAATGCCAACCATCTAGAAGAACACCAACTCGCAGCCGGTAAAGATTCCTGGGTGTAGTTTCTGGCACTTGTTATATATCAATGTTATGCCTCATATTCAGATATATATATATACATATATATATATATACATATATATATATGTAATACATCTACACAGGGTGTTTGTGAAATTCGTAATGTTCTTTTAAACGCAAATTCTAATACCAAAAACATTTAAACATAGTTCTTGTAAACACGAATTGGGAAATACACGCATAAGGATTCATAATCAAAAACCGACGTGTGATCCTCCTAAGAAACATTTTCATTAGTGCTTATTGTAACTTCTTTTTATGTTTTTGAATGTCGAATTTGCCCATAAAAGAATGTTGCATATTGTAGAAGCACCTTGTGTATATATTGCACTGATTCGTATTAAATTTATAATAAATATTTAGTTCTTGGTTTACTGTGATGAGCTTCAAGTGAAATTTCCTGTACATATTTATTACTTTATATTTTATTAATTGTATACATTTTATTATTTTAAACTGGATTTATTTTAAATAAATCTGCTATATGCATATAATTGATTATAATGGATGCAAATATATTATAAAATTGTTTTGTATTATAAGTTTATTTCATTTATTTTAATGTATGATTTAAAAAATCTGCAACTGACGATGTATAATAGCAAGATTGCGTGAAATTTGAGCCAACTTAAATATTGAATAGTCCGTTTTAATATGGTTTATAATAAACTAGTAGTAATTCATTCTAAAATGCTGTTTTCTTAGAAAATAATACCTGTAGAAAACAAGTGCAGTGTGTCTACCAAATAATTATATAAGGTATGTGGAACAAATTAATAAATACGGTAAGTGGTTTTTGAAATAATGCAATGTTCTTTTGTTTGTTAGTTTCAGAATTGTTCTTGGTCCAAACTCTAGCTATATATATATATATATATATATATATATGCATACAAGGTAGGTAGTCACTTCCAAAATAGATATACACCGAACGTTGTCGCTTCATATATAACGTAGTGACTTCCATTTTCGGAAGTCACAACGTTTTCCTTATTTTTTTACGAATTTCAAAACTACAGGGTACGTAATGCCTAAATACAAAAAATGTTGTGGAAGTGACTATGACCTCCCATATCTGCAGATCGGTCTTTTAGTTCAGCTATAGACCGCTGGCGCTGGTGTCGCTTCGTTAACGTGAGAAACGGTCAACACGAAGTCACTTCCGTTAATGAGAGGGTATCTTATCACTTCCGTTTATTGGCACCGCTGTTTTCGCAACTACCTTGATTTGCATTAAG